>OY754497.1:8494166-8724166 GCA_963575735.1 Amblyjoppa fuscipennis
TCCAATTCCAACATTGTAAACTGAAGACTAGCGAACGTCTTATTTTTGAAAAAAAGAAGTATAAAATTGTTCATTTTCAAAAAAAAAAAAACTCAAAGAGCTTCGATTACCGATTATCTCTAAGGTCGCCCTTTGGATTTTCTGATCCGTCGCTCGCCCGACTACCGTATCAACATTTGACAATCCCATCCGTCCCAGCAAAAAAAAAAAAAAAAAAACAAAGAGCTTCGATTACCGATTATCTCTAAGGTCGCCCGTTGGATTTTCTGATCCGTCGCTCGCCCGACTCCCGTATCAACATTTGACAATCCCATCCGAAAAAAAAAAAAAAAAAAAAATGCGCCCTTCTTTCAATTACCATTCGCGAAACCTTCGCCCGTAGCGTGCGCAGAGGATCGATGCCGTCCCTCTATTTTTCTCGCTTAATAAAAATTCGCGGCATTAGCAGGATCGACGTGAGGCTGCATAATTTCGCCGTTACATTGCCCCGCGGTTAAATTCGAGAGAGCGTGCTCGTGTGCGCGGAAGTTGGGCCCCTCGTACGTCGTTCGGGACGGTGATGAAGCGACTGGAGAATAAGTGGGTGCAATGAGAAGTAACGAGTGAACAAAATTAAAGCGGCGAGCGAAGTAGGTAGGGTGGTTCGCTCGGTCGCCGCTCGTGGAGGCGAGGGGTTTGCGCCGGTGCGAAAGCCCCGAGCCATCGAAGCACGTTTTACCCGAGCCCTTAAAGGGCCTCGCCCGTTGCCTTTAACGACACGAAATTATCGCGACTGAAAAAAAAAAAAAAAAAAAAAGGAAAACAGGACGATAAAAAATTACGACTACACAAAACGAAGAAATTTCGTCGCCCCGGAGAGAATAAGGGAGGGCCGTGAGGGGTCGGTCGGAGTGGTGTTCGTTCGTTCGCTCGCTCGGTCGTTGAGGACTCAATGGCACGTATAGAAAAACCTCCCGCACTTTCATGCACTGGTGGACGAAATTGTTTCGGCTTTTTATCGATAACGTCGTCCGGTAAGGGGGAACATGAACGGGGAATCCCCACGCCCCGGAGCGCGTGCTTGTGTCACCGTGTTTTTTCCGCGCGTACGGAGATACATAAAAGATAAAAGGGGTGGATTTGTTCCCGCGCGATCTGACGACGGCTCCGATTCGCTTCGGGGAGTTGATGCACTCGTTTTCGTTTCGTCTGAGAGAGGTAAACATGTGGTCATTTTTTTTTTTTTTTTTTTTTTTTTTCAATGTAAAAATAAGTTTTTCGTTGACTCAGACGTTTCTGTTACTGGCTGCATTCGAAATAGGTTTCAGAGAATTTTTTTTTTTTTTTTTAAACCTTCTCTGTAACGTCACGTCTGGTTTGGAAATCCAAGTTTTCGACCTGCAGTGACGTCATACCGATAAACGTCACTTCCGGTTTGGAAACCGAGGAATTCAACCGGAAGTGACGTGAAACGAGTAAACTTCCGGTTTGAAAATTAAAGAGTTCGACCGGAAGTGATGTGAAACGAGCGAACATCGCTTTCGATTTGGAAATCCAATTTTTCGACCGGCAGTGACGTCATATGGGTAAATAGGCACTTCCGGTCTGGAAATGCAATTTTTTTTTCGACCGGAAGTGACGTCATACGGGTAAACATCACTTTCGGTTTGTAAATCGAAGATTTCGACCGGAAGTGACGTGATACGAGTGAGCGTCACTTTCGGTTTGAGAATCCAATTTTTTCGACCGGCAGTGACGTCATACGGATAAACGTCACTTCCGGTTTGAAGATCCAAGTTCTCGACCGAAAGTGACGTCATTCGGATAAACGTCACTTCCGGTTTGGAAATCCAATTTTTCGACCGGTAGTCACGTCATACGGATGAACGTCACTTCCGGTTTGAAGATCCAAGTTCTCGATCGAAAGTGACATCATACGGATAAACGTCACTTCCGGTTTGGAAATCCAATTTTTCGACCGGTAGTCACATCATACGGATAAACGTCACTTCCGGTTTGAAGATCCAAGTTCTCGACCGAAAGTGACATCATACGGATAAACGTTACTTCCGGTTTGGAAATCCAATTTTTCGACCGGTAGTCACATCATACGGATAAACGTCACTTCCGGTTTGAAGATCCAAGTTCTCGACCGAAAGTGACATCATACGGATAAACGTTACTTCCGGTTTGGAAATCCAATTTTTCGACCGGTAGTCACGTCATACGGATAAACGTCACTGCCGGTTTGAAAATCCAATTTTTGTCACACTTGCATGAATCGCGGCACTTTACATGGCAGTCTTGCGAGCCGAAAGTGGCCCATTGCATGCCAGTTGTGAATCTGTTGTGAAATGACGGAGTCGCGCATGCGCAGCTCGCATTTCGTTCACTTTCGTCCCTTGGGAGTTTACTTTTCACGTTTTCGTCTTTTGGGAGTTTACTTTTCATGTTTTCGCCCCTGGAGACGTAACCTCGCTTTTCAGTATTCGTCTCGCGCGACTGCCATTCCAAGTGCCGCAGATTCATGCACTTGTAACAAAAAATATGATATGTAACGAGGGTCGAATTGGCGATTGCGACTCGTGTGATTGCAGCCCTCGCTTCGCTCGGGCCACAAACCTCACACTCGTCGCAATCGCCAACTTTCGACCCTTGTTGCACAATATACTATTTTTTCGACCGGCAGTGACGTCATACGGATAAACGTCACTTCCGGTTTGAATATCCAATTTTTCATCCGGCAGTGACGTCATACGAGTAAACGCCACTTCCGGTCTGGAAATCCACGTTTTCGACCGGAAGTGATTTTATGCGCGGAAAGGTTACTTCAGATTTGGAAATTTCATTTTTTGACCGGAAGTGATTTTAGGCGCGGAAAGGTTACTTCAGATTTTGAAATTTAATTTTTTTTATCGGAAGTGACGTTACACCGGAAGCGCGTCACTTCTGCTTTAGAAACCTCAGTTTTTAACCGGAAGTGATATTTTCCCGTGTTACGTCACGTCCGGTAAAGAAACGGAGATATTGAAACTGGCGGTGAGGTTTTTCCTTTATCAAATCATTTGCAGCGAAAAACTGAGACTTTGAAACCGGAAGTGAAGTAACAATAAATGTGTTCAAATTTTTCTGAAATTCTCGAAAGTGACATTTTCCCATATAACGTCACTTCCGGTTAGAAACTGAGGTTTTGCAAACGCGAAACGACAATTTCCCGTACGACGTTACTTCCTATTAGAGAAGTTATATTTCGAAACAGGAAATGACGAAAACTACAATTGCGGTATCGCAGTAATTAATTATTCTCATGCGATGCATTGAAGATTTGCCGACGCGCTGAACTTCGACGTCGTCACAATCGTGTCGCGCTGTGTGTATGAGCCGCGTCGCGAGCAATCGAAATCCAGTAATTAATTAACTCCGAGCGTCGAGAACGAATATTCGTCGACGCGCCGAGGCGCCTCTCGCCGCAATTGTGTCGCGGAAGGTGTGCAAACTGCGTCGCAAGCAATCAGACGCCTCCGCGGACAAGCGTAATTCCTTAACTTTGCGGGTATGTCGCTCCAGTTGCGTGCTACCATTTTAATCAGAGATGCGGGGGGGAAGGTGACCAATCAACGGGGCGAAATGGTCCTCTTTTATATATTTTACTTAACCCCTTATATTTATATTTATATTTATATTTATATTTATATTTATATTTATATTTATATTTATATTTATATTTATATTTATATTTATATTTATATTTATATTTATATTTATATTTATATTTATATTTATATTTATATTTATATTTATATTTATATTTATATTTATATTTATATTTATATTTATATTTATATTTATATTTATATTTATATTTATGGGTGCAACGTCGGGCCGGCTCTAAAACCGCACCTGATTCGATTCTACATCGGTTGAAAAATTCGAGTGAAAAATCTTCCATGTTGGGTCGCTCTACTCTATCGCGTTTAGTCGTAAAATTCTGTTTTAATTGTAATAATTCAAGACTGGAAACGTCGCTGATATTGACACCGCAGTGCTGCCACGAAAGTAGGAGAGTTAAAAAAAAAACTTATTGAACGGAAATTGCGTTCTCGGGATTCCTTCGCGCGGCATTTCTCTCTCCGGTTCTTAGAGCCCATTTCTCGGACGTCCCTCAATTCCACTATCCGAGAAGAATTGAATGCGCGCTTAAGGAAAAAGGTTGGTGCGATTGATGCATCACTGCGTCGTATCAAAGGGTACAGACCCGCGTATGCGGAACACAGAGATGGAAGCCGGGCCAAAGAATGAAGGCACTGATAAAAGTTGAACCGATGACTGCAACCGGTGGATTCGCCCTGGCGGTCCACTTTTCCTTCCAGCTCTTCGGTAAGAAACCCTCCGAGAGTTCTTCTTCCGCATCTATTTTAATGACCCGGGTTATTCTCGGCCAAAAGAAGCTCACGAAAGACTGGGTTGTACGAGTTATTGTAGTGGAGAGTGGGGCAAAATGGACCGCGCATGAGAAACGACACGAGTTTGATCAGAAACGACGTGTTTTTTTTTACTCACACAACCTATTTTAACTTTTTTGATAATTAAATTTGGCAAGATCTGATAGGATGAGATCCGATAGGACGAGATCCGATAGGGCGAGATCCGATAGGACGAGAACCGATAGGACGAGAACCGATAGGACGAGAACCGATAGGACGAGAACCGATAGGACGAGAACCGATAGGACGAGAACCGATAGGACGAGAACCGATAGGACGAGAACCGATAGGACGAGAACCGATAGGACGAGAACCGATAGGACGAGAACCGATAGGACGAGAACCGATAGGACGAGAACCGATAGGACGAGAACCGATAGGACGAGAACCGACAGGACGAGAACCGACAGGACGAGAACCGACAGGACGAGAACCGACAGGACGAGAACCGACAGGACGAGAACCGACAGGACGAGAACCGACAGGACGAGAACCGACAGGACGAGAACCGACAGGACGAGAACCGACAGGACGAGAACCGACAGGACGAGAACCGGCAGGACGAGAACCGATAGGACGAGAACCGATAGGACGAGATCCGATAGGACGAGATCCGGTAGGATGAGATCCGATAGGATGAGATCCGGTAGGATGAGATCCGGTAGGATGAGATCCGGTAGGATGAGATCCGATAGGGTGAGATCCGATAGGGTGAGATCCGATAGGGTGAGATCCGATAGGATGAGATCCGATAGGGTGAGATCCGATAGGATGAGATCCGTTAGGATGAGATCCGATAGGGTGAGATCCGATAGGATGAGAACCGATGGGATGAAATTTGATAAGATTTGATAAGATTTGATAAGATTTGATAAGATTTGATAAGATTTGATAAGATTTGATAAGATTTGATAAGATTTGATAAGATTTGATAAGATTTGATAAGATTTGATAAGATTTGATAAGATTTGATAAGATTTGATAAGATTTGATAAGATTTGATAAGATTTGATAAGATTTGATAAGATTTGATAAGATTTGATAAGATTTGATAAGATTTGATAAGATTTGATAAGATTTGATAAGATTTGATAAGATTTGATAAGATTTGATAAGATTTGATAAGATTTGATAAGATTTGATAAGATTTGATAAGATTTGATAAGATTTGATAAGATTTGATAAGATTTGATAAGATTTGATAAGATTTGATAAGATTTGATAAGATTTGATAAGATTTGATAAGATTTGATAAGATTTGATCATCAAAAACCGGTCGTGGAGTCATCGACGTCCGATAGTTAAAAAATCTTCCTCACCCTTCCCGGAAAGATCATTTTGCCGCACATGTATCTTCTTATTTAATTAAAAAAACATCTCGATACATTGAGCATCTTAAAAAAAAAAGATAAAATACCCCCACGCCTGACGCGTCCATTTTGCCCCACTTGTCCTCCGCATCCCTCACCGACTGGCCGAGAGACTCCGGGCCCTCCCGCTGGGCGGCAGGAGGGGGGCGGAGGTGAAGAAAACCACAGGAAACTCAGTCACGTCACGGGAAGTTTGCGGCGCACGAGAATTAAGCGGCATTAGAGATCAGTCTGCGGGTAATCCGTAGGTGATGGATCGCGGAACGGGTTCCTCCGACGTCGTCGTTCTCCCTCCGGCCCGCCGGCTTCCCGTCGGACTCCTGAGAGACAAAGCGGGACGGAGAAAACTTGGCGCCGACGTTCTGCGCGCGAGGGGTAGCCTTCCGGAATTTGTAATGAGGCTGACACCAACCATCCGAGGACTCGTCCGTGTTCGCCCGGAGCGCATATACATTTATTCTCCCTAATTTTATTCACGGTCTATATATATATATATACTAGTGGGGCCCTGGACTCGCGCGCTTCGCGCGCTCGCACTCCTTTATGAACTTGAGCCTTTATTATTCCAAGCCCCCTTAAACTTAATGGACTTAAGCCTTTATTATTCCAAGTACCCTTAAGCTTAATGGACTTAAGCCTTTATTATTCCAAGCCCCCTTAAGCTTAATGGACTTAAGCCTTTATTATTCCAAGCCCCCTTAAGCTTAATGGACTTAAGCCTTTATTGTTCCGAGTCCCCTTAAGCTTAATGGACTTAAGCCTTTATTATTCCAAGCCCCCTTAAGCTTAATGGACTTAAGCCTTTATTATTCCAAGCCCCCTTAAGCTTAATGGACTTAAGCCTTTATTGTCCCAAGCCCCCTTAAGCTTCATGGACGTAAGCCTTTATTATCCTAAGTCCCCTTAAGCTCAATGGACTTAAGCCTTTATTATTCCGAGTCCCCTTAAGCTTAATGGACTTAAGCCTTTATTATTCCAAGTCCCCTTAAGCTTAATGGACTTAAGCCTTTATTATTCCAAGCCCCCTTAAGCTTAATGGTCTTGCGCCCTTTGGAAATGGAATTCGCATTATTCATTCTTTATTCATGAGTATTCGTATTATTCAAATAGAATTTTGAATTGAATATCAATATTCAATTCAATTCAGTGCAAGTGCTATTCGCACGTCTTTAATGAAAATAACTCAATCAATAACTTAATACTTCATTTAATCATTCGAGTTAAATATTGCATCTTAACGATCACAGTGTTTGTTATTTAAATACTATTAGTAATAATATTGACAAAGCAACAAATAAAAAACTTATTAGCTTCTCAGAGCAGGTCTCAGTTTCAAATTAACTTTAATTATATTTCTTTGGCCGGGCCTTAAATAATGATTTTTCATTTTAATCGTTGCAAAAGTTTATATTTGCCTTTTTTCTGTCGAAGCCATCCGTGAAGAATAATAAAGTTTTTTCTTAATTCTCCAATTGCAATATATTCTCAATAAAAAAATGTCACATACACGCAAAATAAACAAATTCATTTGATATTAAACCATTTTCTAATTCTGAAAATTTAAAGCAAAAAAAATAATAATGTCGAGTAAATTTATTTATCGCTGTGTATTATTTACGATCGGTAAATAGCTTTGATATTTGTTTGTATGAAAAAAATGTGTAAAAAAATAAAAAAATAAAAACTAATTGAGAAGTCTGAAAAAATTCATACGTATTCAGAAAAATAAACGAACCATTTTCATGAAAAAAAAGTTGTTTTGCCGGCTAATTTGTTAAAGAATTAATTTTTTTCATGATTTTTTTTAATAACATTTTGGAATTATTATTATGCAAAGTTGATGTTTTCAGTACCTTTAGTATGCATGACTTTTTTCAGATTTTTATACCATCGAGAAGTACTTGAAATTTTCTCTTATTTTTTCTCGAACTTATCGCAAAATGAGCGCCAAGCGACGGGGCTGCGTTAAAATTCCGCGAGTTTTTTTTTATTCCGCGCATCGGAGTCGATGCAGGACGGTGTTCGATTGGACTTCCCCGAGGACGGCGTTGAAAGTAAGTTTCACCCGTTCTCCAAGCTTTCTCGCGCGTCTGACCGGACCGGAGGGAATATTATTCGCGGGTTGTACGAAAGAACTCTCTTCCGTCGCTGCCTGCTTTTACCGATTTTCGATCGCGATTGATGAAGATGCGGACGATAAAAGATTAACGTCGCGAAGCGCTGAGAAGACTTCCGGCGCACACCCTTCCATCGATTCGTGCCGTTAAAAAGTTTCTCGCCTTTATCTCCGACTCCTCGGTCGACCGTGGAATGGAAATGCCAGTTGCCGACCATTTTCTCTCAATCTGTCCCGACGGGGACTTCTTTATCCGAGACTCGGTTGAGCAATCGGCGAGTCGTGATAGAGAATATGCTCAAAGTTTACTCCTCTCTGCCTGCTCGGCTGTCCGGTAACTTTGACGCATAGTGGGGCAAGATGGAGCATTCTTTTTGCCTATATGTGCTACGGACAGGCGAAGGTGGGGCAAAATGGACTCTCGGAGATAATAAATGAAACCTGGGAAAACGTCAATTTTTAGCCGCTATTATGATATCGTTGTTAATATCTAAGGTCGTCGGAGCGGGACAAGATGGACCATTTTTTTTGCCGATACTTGGCGACGCACAGGCGAAAGTGGGGTAAAATGGACTCTCGGAGATAATAAATGAAACTTTGGAAAAGGACAATTTTTAGCCGCTATTATGATATCGTTCTTAATATTTTAGGTAGTTAGAGCGGGGCAAAATGGACCAATTTTTTGGCCGATATTTTGCTACGGACAGGCGAACGTGGGGCAAAATGGACTCCCGGAGATATTAAATGAAACTTCGGAAAACGTTAATTTTTAGCCTTCATTATGATATAGTTTTTAATATTTAAGGTAGTCGGATCGGGGCAAGATGGACCATTTTTTTTTTAACGATATTTCGGGGCGCACAAGCGAAAGTGGGGTAAAATGGACTCTCCGGGACAATAAATGAAAGTTGGGAAAACGACAATTTTTAGTCTTTACTATGACATTGTTCTTAATATTTAAGGTAGTCGAAGCGAGGCAAGATGGACCGTTTTTATAATCGATATTTCGAGGCACATAGGGGAGAGTGGGGTAAAATGAATTCTCGGAGATAATAAATGAAACTTCGGAAAACGTCAATAATTTTTAGCCGCTATTATGATATCGTTCTTAATATTTAAGGTAGTCGGAGCGGGGCAAAATGGAACCATTTTTTTTAACGATATTTTGCGACGCACGACGAAAGTGGGGTAAAATGAACTCTCGGAGATAATAAATGAAACTTCGGAAAACGTCAATTTTTAGCCGCTATTATGATATTGTTCTTAATATTTAAGGTGGTCGGAGGGGGGCAAGATGGACCGTTTTTGTACCGATATTTTAAGACGCACAGGCGAAAGTGGGGTAAAATGGACTCTGGGAGATAATAAATGAAACTTGGGAAAACGTCAATTTTTAGCCTCCTTTATGATATCGTTCTTATTATTTAAGGTAGTCGGAGCGGGGCAAGATGGACCGTTTTTTACCGATTTTTCGGGGCCATAGGAAACAGTGGGGTAAAATGGACTCTCGGAGATAATAAATGAAACTTCGGAATACGTACATTTTTAGCCTCCATTATGATATAGTTTTTAATATTTACGGTAGTCGGAGCGGGGCAAAATGGACCATTTTTACCGATTTTTCGAGGCCATAGGGGACAGTGGGGTAAAATGGACTCTCGGAGATAATAAATGAAACTTCGGAATACGTAAATTTTTAGCCTCCATTATGATATAGTTTTTAATATTTAAGGTCGACGGAGCGGGGCAAAATGGACTATTTTTTTTAACCGATATTTCGGGGCGCACAGGGGAGAGATGGGGCAAAATAGCCTCTCGGAGATAATAAATGAATTTCAGATTTTATGGGATTTTGATTTTTTTGTGTATTTACTAAATTAAAAACTAAAATACTAAATAAATAAATAACTAAAAGCGTTAGAAACCGAGTAAACATCGAGGTATCGAGCTTAAATCTGTCACAGGAATGGACTACTACTGTACAATGTTTCGTATTAAATTTGGCAAAAATTCATCGAACCGTTTGAAAGAATTTGAAAGAATTTTGAAAATTTTGAAAAATTTCTTTTATACAACCGACACAAGTTTCTGATTAAAATATTACGCACAGAGTAAAATGACTTACAATTTTGTAAATCAGCGGTCAAGAATATTTTAAAGATTGCGTTGAAACGACGAAATCCACAAATTTTAGTTTGCCATTTCCGACAATAAATTTTGCCATTAATTCCAACATTTTTAATTTTATGAGATGTCCCTATTTTTGTAATGTTAAGAAAAAGAAATTGAAAAATAATTTGCACATGGGTTTTCTCTATGCTTAACTCAAAATTACAATAAAAATAAAAAATGGATAGTCAAATTTTTATATCGCCTCCTCATTGAACTTGAAAATTGAAATTTTTATTAATGTTCCATCGCGTTTTTAAACTTTTTTTAAATTATTATTATTATTGTTCGAAGAAATTAAGTTCCCACTCATTGATCCGCCTCTGTACGATATCCCGTAAAATTGTCACGTAAAGTTTTAATTTTAATTTTGGCAACACGCGATATTACCCACTTTGACAATAAATTTAAAAAAAAAAAAAAAAAAAAAAAAAAAATGCTCATTCACGAATCGAGCACGGTGGTCCATTTTGCCCCGTTTTCTCTCCGGGGCCCCTGAAATCTTAATATCAGTATGCGGACAAGTATGGAGTGCTTTATGACGGCAATCGTGCCGGATTTTTCGGTCCCGCGACTCATTTCACGCACGCACAGTAGTTTGTACGCAATATAGAAGTTGCTCGTAATTTTCCGCACCGGCAACTATTAGCGCGAGGTCGTTCGACACGGAAATTAGTCGAAATGTCTACCCTCCCGCGTTCCCAGCGCCCAGCTTCCGCGATCGATTCTAATTGCGTTCACAATATAGAGGGCGCTGAATTTGACGCCGGAAACGAAGCGGCGGCCGGCGGTGGCGGAGTGAGAGTTCGGTGTGCAGCCTCGTGAAGGTGTTGATGAGCCTCAGAGATAGAGCGGTGCTCCTTGGCGCGAGAAATAAATTCCCCGATGAAAATTACCGTCGACGAACGAAAATTAACGATCAACGAACGATCGCCGCGACATCCATAGCAATATCGGGCGAAGTGTTAATTTTAAAATAAACATAAAATGGTCGATATAAAAAAAAAAAAAAATTTTATAAAAATATGCTCGGAAGGCGATTGTCATCTGCACTGTAAATGAGGTATTCCATGTGAAATCGAACTGTCAAAAACCCGAGCCTCTCAAAAAAAAAATTGCAATTTCACCAGAATTCATGATTATTTACAAGGGGTGTTTGTAATTTTTTTTTTCGGAATTTTTGGATCGTATTTTTCTTTGTGATATCGAAAAATCGAACTTTTTTTTTTTTAAACCCTCTGTATCTTCAAAACTAGTACATTAGTCGTACAAAAAAAAACGTTTAAAACATAAAAGTTGCAGTTTTAGATGATCTTTTGAAAACGAAATTTTGTAAATTTTTTTGAATGCAATAAACGTCCATTTTTATGAAAAATTGGCTAAAATAGTTTTTTTCAGTCAATACGTCATGTTTGATTTTTGTTTAAAAATTCCAGAATAATATATTTGAATGGGCTTCTCGCCCATTAAAACAAAAATATGAGATCACTCTACATGCATGAGAATATATTCTGGAATTTTTAAGAAATATCAAACATGACGTATCGACTGAAAAAAAATATTTTAGTCTATTTTTCATAGAAATGGACGTTTATTGCATTCAAAAAAATGTACAAAATGTTGTTTTCAAAAGTTCATTTAAAACGGCAACTTTTATGTTATAAACATTTTTTTTTTGTACGACAGATTAATGCTGGAAATCTTTTGTCTGATATTCAGAAACATTTTGATGGGAATACAATTTTTTATAAAAAAAAAAAAATTACATTATAAATAAAAATTCGACTGAAATTGGACTGAAATTTCAGTGTAAAATTTAAATAAGAGATATTGAAATTAGAAATCTTTTGGCTGATATTTGTTAACATTTTAATTAAAAATAGTCATTTCAATGAGAATACAAATTTTCATTTAAAGAAAAATTATATTAATAATACAAATTTGACTGAAAAAATTGGGACGTTCCGTGTATTTGAAATTTCCGAAGCAATTGGCTTAAAAAAGCTCCCAGCACCGGTCATTAATTTCCGAACTAATTTTTTTTTACATCGTGAGCTTTTTCTCACTGTAAAAAAAAAATAGTGAATTTAATGTACCAGATTGAATGGTTTATGCAAAAGCTGGTACCTTAAATTTAGTGTACAATTATGATGAAAAATTAATGTACTTTTTCATTGAAATTAATGTACTTTATAAAAATGAAAGTACTTTCTCAATAAGATTCAAGTAAATTACTAAAAATAAATTATTCCCAATATCTTTAATAAACCGAACACTAATTTTTCATTGAAATTAAAGTAGATTATAAAAACGAAAGTCCTCTCATAGTAAGATTCATGTAAATTATAAAAAATAAAGTATTCCCAATATCTTTAATGAACCGATCATTAATTTTTCATCATAATTGTACATGATATTTAATATACCAATTTTTGCATAAAAACGTCCATTTCAATTGCGGTGAAAAATAAATGCACTTTTTCATTGAAACTAAAGCAGATTATAAAAATGAAAGTCCTCTCATAGTAAGATTCATGTAAATTATTAAAAATAAAGTATTCCCAATATCTCTAATAAATCGATCATTAATTTTTCATCATAATTGTACATGATATTTAATATACCAATTTTTGCATAAAAACGTCCATTTCAATTGCGGTGAAAAATAAATGCACTTTTTCATTGAAACTAAAGCAGATTATAAAAATGAAAGTCCTCTCATAGTAAGATTCATGTAAATTATTAAAAATAAAGTATTCCCAATATCTCTAATAAACCGATCATTAATTTTTCATCATAATTGTACATGATATTTAATATACAAATTTTTGCATAAAAACGTCCATTTCAATTGCGGTGCAAAATAAATGCACTTTTTCATTGAATTTAAAGTAGATTATAAAAACGAAAGTCCTTTCATAGTAAGATTCATGTAAATTATTAAAAATAAATTATTCCCAATATCTTTAATAAACCGATCATTAATTTTTCATCATAATTGTACATGATATTTAATATACCAATTTTTGCATTAAAACGTCCATTTCAATTGCGGTGCAAAATAAATGCACTTTTTCAGTGAAATTAAAGTAAATTATAAAAATGAAAGTCCTGTCATAGTAAGATTCATGTAAATTATTAAAAATAAAGTATTCCCAATATCTCTAATAAACCGATCATTAATTTTTCATCACAATTGTACATCACATTTAATATACCAATTTTTGCATAAAAACTTCCGGTTCGTTACATTGAATTTCACACGAATTGTTTTTTCACATCCTCTCCATTCCTCTCCGGAACCAAAAATAGCGTTTCACTTGCACCAAAAATCGCGACAATTTCCGAAACTCCTTCGAGCTCAAAATATCTGTCCTATGCAATAAACTACAAAACAAAAAAATCAAAAGAGAAAAATGCATAAAAAGACAACCGAAAATCCCGCCAAGATTTTACTCGCTTCCGGAAGCAAAACTGGCATTTCCGGTTTACCAAAAAAAAACCTCATTTTTTTTTCCAGACCTTTCCCGACCAAAATTTTTTCCCTCACTTTTCGCCACCCAAAATCGACGTATATTACACCGAGCTCTCTTCTCGTTTGTTTTACTCATTGTTTCAACATCCGACATGCAAATCGGCGCCTGAAAAGCTCGGATGGATTATTTACCGAGCGCCGTCGAAATGAAAAAAAAAAAAAAAAAAACACGGCAAACCGTGTGTCCGAAAATTCCGTCAAAAATTTTTTCGGCAATGGGGAAAAAATGGCCAAATAAAAAAATGTTTGCTCGGACGAAGGCAAACACACGTGCACCACTGTCGGTTGGGAGGGTGAAAAGAAGTCTTTGAACGCGGAGCTTAAACCCGGTTGTAGTCGTAAGGTGGCCGGAGAGGCGGAACCATCAACAGGTGAAAAAGTTGACGGGCGAACGGCAAGGACGTAAAAACGTGTGTGATCCACGGAAGGGTTGAGGACAGAGGCAAATTGGCGGTCGGTTACAGACGGCTGTTTTCGTACCACCCCTTGGAACAACCGTCAAGAACCCGGACAAAAAGTGTCCCGCCCCTCGGCACCGGTGTTTCGGGAATTCGTTCGGCTACGCGTACAAAAACAATGTCACTGAGCTGAAACATTTTCGGGGGAACTTTCGGCTCCCACGTCCGCAAGGATTAATCAATTGAGAACGAGAACGGGGTGAACGTTTTTTCCCCCGTTCACCAGGTTCTCGAGGTTCTCCCGTATGACGTCAGATCCGGTAAAAAAAAAAAAAAACTAGACTTTCGAAACAGAAAGTGACGTTTTTTCCGAATGACGTCACTTCCGGTCAAAAACCGTGATTTTTGAAACCGGAAGTGACGTTTTTCTGCATAGCGTCACTTCCGGTCGAAAACCGTGATTTTTGAAACCGGAAGTGACGTTTTTCCGAATGACGTCACTTCCGATCGAAAACCGTGATTTTTGAAACCGGAAGTCACGTTTTTCCGCATGACGCCGCTACCGCGCGAAAACTAAGTTCTCGATATCGGAAGTCACGTTTTCTGGTGCGACGTCATTTTCGCTAAAAAAAAGTAGATCTTTGAAACAGGAAGTGATGTTTTTTCGAATGACGTCCCTTCCGGTCGATAACCAACTTTTTTAAAGCAGAAGTGACGTTTTTCCGAACGACGTCACTTCCGGTCGGAAACCGTGATTTTTGAAACCAGAAGTCACGTTTTTCCGCATGACGTCGCTACCGCGCGAAAACTAAGTTCTCGATATCGGAAGTGACGTTTTCTGGTGTGACGTCATTTTCGCTAAAAAAAGTAGATCTTTGAAACAGGAAGTGACGTTTTTCCGAATCACGTCACTTCCGGTCGACAACCAACCTTTTTAAACCTGAAGTGACGTTTTTTTCCGTATGACGTCACTACCGGTCGAAAATTGAGATTTCGAAACCGGAAATGACGTTTTTCCTTATGTGGTCACTTTCGATCAAAGGCCCAGATTTTCGAATCCTAAAGTGCCGTTTTACCATATGACATCCGTTCTCGTCGATAACTGACATTTTTAAACCGGGAAGTGACGTTTTCCCGTATTACGTCACTTCCGGTCGCAAATCGACATTTTGAAATCGGAAGTGACGCTTCTTCCGCGTGAGGTCAGAACCGGTCGAAAGGTCAGGTTTCGAAACCGGAAGTGCCGTTTTCTCGTTACTCCGCCTTTCCATCCGCAAGGAAAATCTCTGAAAAAAAGTACTACCTACCAACTAACTTCTCGAAAAAAAAATAAATAAAAAAGTCCCAACTGTTCACCGCGGATAATCTGCGAGTTCGCGGGCCAAAATAGCTTGCGGTTTCCGCGCCCTTCATTAATTCCATCACAATTCGTACAGGGCCGCCGTGGGGCAACATACCGGGCACTGATGAAAGGCAGCGCATACACAAATGTGTGCCAAGCTCGAACAATGATCCAACTATTACGCGAAACTGCAGCTACGCTCCGCCGATAACCGTGTAACCCAGATGCAATCGATGTAACTTACACACCTGTTGAGTGCCGAAAATACAGCCTTTTTTTATCGGTTTGCGCGTACGCAATGTCGATGTCATTTTATGGCCCATATCGAGGGCCATAAATGACCATCGATACCAGTCGACCATCGACACCCTCGGCAAAGTTTTCCATTGGGTGTTTAATGGCAATGAATGGTATCGAAATGTAATCAATGAGATCCCAATGGAAGTTCATGGCGAAAATTGAAAAGGTACTTTCTACCATTCATTCTTAATGGCGACTCCACGGGCGAATCAGTGAGAAATTTAAAATGGTACCTTTTTCCATTCGTTACCAATAGGAGACCAATGGTGATTTCCTGGAAAAATTCCACCGGCGCTTTTTCCCGTTCGTTAATGGGAGTTCAATTTCCAAATGACTAGGAACATTAAGTGGTATCGTCTCTCATCCATTATTAGATGGGGGTTCACTGAGAAGTCAATGGGACTTAACAAGTGGTACCTTTTCCTTAAGTTCATGACCCTTGACAAAGTTTTCCATTGGGCGTTTAATAGTAATGAATGGTAACGAAAGGTAATCAATGGGATCCCAATGGAAATTCATGGGGAACATTGAAAGGGTACTTTCTACCATTCATTCTTTCTACCATACATTCTACCATTCATTCTCTCGTGGCACGACGGTCTGAGTGTCACGTATGACTTTTCGGTGGCAAGGGTGCAAGCCGAGGTTGTGGTGAGGCGCGATATTGGTCGGCTGGATGTAGAGGCTTTCCGCGCTCAATTGCTTGCGGTCGATTGGTCTGATTTCTTCCTTTCGCAGTCTGTGGATGAGAAGCTTCAGTTCTTCAACTCCGTGTTAATTTCGTGTTTAGATGAGCATGCTCCTCTCCGGCGCACTGTTCGGGCGCGTCGGCCTGCACCCTGGCTTTCGGAGGATGTTAAGCGTAAGATGAGGGAGCGTGATAGGTTTAAAAAGGCTTTTCGCCGGTACGGGTCGCCCGACTTACTCGCGAGGTATAAGACGCTGAGGAACGAGGTTTCTTTGGCGGTCAGGGATGCGAAGCGTACTTTTTACGGTATGGCGTTTCGGAACGCCGTGGATGCTCGTTCGGCATGGGATAGGCTGCGGCAGCTCGGCTTGCTCCGTCCGAAGGGCAAGGCTAAGCCGACGGTTGTTCCTATTGACGTGCTTAATACGTATTTTGCTTCGGTTGGGTCGGCGCCTGTGGCTCACGTGGGGCCCGCGTGGTCGGATGTTCCGAGGGATTTTGATGATTCAAGGTTTTTTTTCGCGGAGGTCTCGCCGGATACGCTCGCGAGGGCGTTCTCTCGGTCGTCGTCGTCGTGCGCGGTTAGGGCGGACGGGCTGTGGATGTCGGTAATTAAGATCGCGCTTCCGGTGATTTTCCCGATGGTCCTGTATTTAATAAATTTCTCGTTGTCGTCGTCAACGTTTCCGGTGCTGTGGAAGCGAGCTCTGGTTCCTCCGATTCCAAAGGTGAAGTCGCCGAGCGGGCCGTCGGACCACAGGCCTATTTCGCTTTTGTGTGCGCTATCGAAAGTCCTCGAGCGTATAGTCGGTGATCAGGTTAGCGGTTTTCTTGAGTCGACCGATCGTCTCGATCCGTATCAGTCCGCTTATCGGGATGGGTACAGCACGCAGACGGCGCTACTTCGGGTTTGCGAGTATGTGCGGGAGGGTATCGATCGTGGGGAGTTGACGGGTATGGTATCGTTTGGCTTCTCGAAGGCGTTCGACCGGGTGCAGCATGGCATTCTCTTGAAAAAGTTGCGGAGTCTACATTTGTCCGACGCGGTTGTCGGGTGGTTTGAGTCGTACCTGGGTGGTCAGTCGCAGGCAGTGTTGGGCGCGGAATCCGGGGTTCTTTCGGGGTGGCTCGATATGGCATCCGGTGTGCCGCAAGGGTCAGTGCTCGGTCCGTTGCTTTTCGTCCTTTACCTCTCTGACTTCCGGTATGCTCTCAGTGATTCCGAATATAATCATTATGCGGATGACCTGCAGATTTTTACGCGTTGCCCTCCTGAGGGGGTGGATCGTGCTGTCTCTATGCTCAATAAGGAGATCGTGTTGATTCGTATCTGGGCGTCGCTTAACGGGCTTCTTCTGAATGCCGACAAGACGAATGCAATTTTTCTGGGTAGTTCAGCGCGAGTGCGGGCTCTGGATAGGTTACCGGTTATTTACAACGGGGCTACGGCGGTTCGGTACGTGAGGGAAATAAAGCTGTTGGGGGTTGTGATTGCGGATGACTTGCGATGGGGGTTGCAGGCGTTGGCTACCGCTAAGGCCGTGAATTCGAGGCTATATCAACTCAAGGTGTGCAGGAATGTTCTTCCGTTTGCTCTTAGGGTGAGCCTGGTGCGCACGCTAATTTTTCCGGTAATAGACTACTGCTGCGCAGTTTTCACTGGCATGTCGGACGAGCATGCCAATGTCATTCAGGTGGCGCTGAATTCGTGCGTCCGGTTCATTTATGACGCGAGTAGGTTCGAGCCTGTTACCCCGTTATTTCAGCGCCTGCAGTGGCTCAAAGTGGCGGATAGGCGGAAGTTTTTTATACTTAGTACGGTCTTTACGGACGTGTTGTTAACGGGCGTGCCGTCTTATCTGCGGGAGCGTTTCCAGTTCGAAGCGTCGGGCGCTCTCGACAGGTTGAGGGGTCAGCGAAGGCTTCTCCAGTTGGAGCGGTTTCGGACTGAGGCCAAACGGTATACGTTCCGGAACGTGGGCGCGGAGCTGTTTAATTTGTTGCCGGCTAATGTGCTATCGCTGCGGAGGGGGGCATTCCAGGGGTTGATCCGGGGTCTGCTCCTTGGGGGGGAGCTCTGACCTCCCTCGTGCGTTCGGCGGTTTAAGTTTGGTTTAGTTTAAGTTTAAGTTTAAGGTTGAGTTCAGTTTAATCTTTGAGTTTTTGAGTTTATTTTTGAGTTTATTCAGTTTTGTTACTGTCTGGCTATGTTCTGCGGTATTAGTTTTGTTTGTTATTTTTTTATCGTTTACACGTTACTTCTGGTATTTTTTTGTATTCTTGTATGTGCCTAGAGGACCGCAGGTCCTATTGTACAATAAATATATCTATCTATCTATCTATCTATTCTTAATGGGACTCAACTGGCAAATCCGTGGGAAATTTTAAATGGTACGTTTTCCCATTCGTTGCCGATAGGAGACCAATTGCAATTTCCTGGGAAAGTTCGATTGGTACTTTTTCCCATTCGTTATTAATGATAGTCCAATTCCGAAGAACTGGGAAAATTCAAGTGGTACTTTCTCCCATTCGTTATTAACGGGAGTTCACTGACAAGTCAATGGGACGTGACAAATGTTACTTTTTCCCTTCGTTATTAATGGTAGTCCATTGGAGCATAACTGGAATAGCTGAAATGGTATTTCTTACCGTTGGGAATAAATGGGAACTGAATCGAACGGTAAAAAGCTGGGAAATTTTTAATGGCACGTCTAGCTATTTATAATTGACGAGAAATAAGAATCGAGTCGACAAACACTAGGGAATCATATGTATGTGTAGCAACTTTCACTTAAATGGTATAAGCAATAATGAATTGCAGATAAATGTGTCCACAATAGTAGGACCGAAATTATTTATGAACAATAGGAGACATTTTTCGGTAGCATTAGAGCTTTTTTTTATTATATATTTTTGACAGAGTAGAAAAGTGGACAATTATATATAGTATATTTTTCCGAGAATGAGAATGCCAGCGAGATAAAAATTCCATACAACGAATGGAAAACTTAATGGCACATTGAATGGTACATTAAAAGATAGTACAAGTGGGAATTATACCATTGGCAAACCCCATTGAGGTACCATTAACGAATAGTTAATGGTAATCAATGGGATTTTTTAATGACGTTGTACCCCAAATTATTCTAAATTAATAAAAGAGAAATTAATAAATTCGTGAAGTAAATTGGGAAATACTTACTGGCAAATCCACCGAGTCGTGAAGTCGACACGCGTGGGAATTTGCCGGGCAACTATCGGACGATGACCGGTTAGTGCACCCGGCATTGACAAATTGTACTGAGCGAAAATAGGACGATAGCCGATTCTCGACGCCGAAATATTGGAAGTAAAAGAAAATTGCAGACGTATCAATTTGCGCCTCGCGGATCGCGATCGGGAAATTGTCAGTCTGAAATCGACTAGAGAACAGATAGGTTGGTCTCAGAGTTAGGCTCATGGTCAGAGAATTTAAGAACTGCAATACGAAATATTCACGACGAAGAAATTTATTTCAACTTTTCAATAAAACTTGTTATTTAGTTTGAATAAACAAACTTGAGCTTTCACTCTTAATTTGGTAACGATCCCAAATCACCTATAAACTTATATTTGTTGACCTCGCCCTTGGCTAAATCTCCCATTAATTACTATGAACTATTCTCCCATTAATTACCATCAACTATTCATTAAAGGTAATTCAATGGGGTTTTGCCAATGGTATAATTCCCATTTGTACTACCATTTAATATACCATTCAATGTGCCATTCCCTTTCCCATTCGTTGTATGGTATTTTTATCCCGCTGGCATCCCCATTCGCGGAAAAATATGTCATATATAATTGTCCACTTTTCTACAGTGTTTAAATATGTAACAAATAAAAAAAACTGCAATGTTCCCGAAAAATGTCTTCTATTGTTCATAAATAATTTCGGTCCTTAAGTTCACAGCTACTACTGTGGACTCATTTATCTGCAATTCATTATCGCTTATACCATTGAAGTGAAAGTTGCTACTCACACACGTGACTCCCTAGTGTTTGTCGACTATATTTTCATTTCTCGTCCATAAATAGTTAGACGTGTCATTAAAGATTCCTTAGCTTTTTAGCGTTCGAGTCAATTCCCATTTATTCTCAATGGTAAGAAATACCATATTGGCTCTTCCAGTTATGCTCCAATGGACTACCATTAATAACGAAGGGAAAAAGTACCATTTGTCACGTCCCATTGACTTGTCAGTGAACTCCCATTAATAACGAATGGGAAAAGGTACCAATCGAAGTTTCCCGGGAAATTGCCATTGGTTTCCTATTGGTAATGAATGGGAAACCCTACCATTTAAAATTTCCCACTGATTTGCCAGTGGAGTCCCATTAAGAATGAATGGGAGAAAGTACCGTTCCAGTGTTCCCCATGAATTTCCATTGGGATCCCATGGTATTACCTTCCATTACCATTCGTTACCATTAAACGACCAATGGAAGACTTTGCCAAGGGCGCGTACAACAATGATAATCAATGGGATTTTTGAATGGTAATCAATGGGATTTTTAATGGTAATCAATGGGATTTTTAATGGTAATCAATGGGATTTTTGAACGGTAATCAATGGGATTTTTTAATGGTAATTAATGGTAGACTTAGCGAAGGGCACGTAAGACAGCCGGACTATCGACGCATTTCGAGCATTCTCGTCGTCCTTCGCCGTTCAAATGCCCGGATAAAATTCGCCCCCGATCGAGGTCACGGACTTCCCCGCGTATCGACTCTCGTTCGCGGCATTTCTCGACGCACCCTCGTGCTCACGCGGGGCACTCTCACAGCTGACGATTTCGTGACTCGCGTCACACGCCCCACCGAATTCATCGATCCGCTCGCATTGTTTCTCCCAGTCTCTTTCGCTCCCCCGCCCTTCACCCGCGGCACGGAAATTTATTAGGAATCTATTTCCGCCTCTCAGTCTCCGGAAAGTCCCTCCACGCCGATCCGATCTACCCCCGACACGAGATCCGGCTCTCGCCAACTGTTTTGATTATTTTTTTCTATTTCCATCCCTAAATTGTGGAGAGAAGGATTTTTTTTTTATTGAGGCCGAAATGTAAAAAAATAAATTTCGGAGCGTTTGTCGGAGAAATGTTTTCCGGCGTCGAGGGCGGCGGAGGGGGGGGGGGGGGAAGTTGTCGTAAAGTTTGTTTCCCCCTGTGGCTTGTTACACGGGCGCTGCGCTACAAATCACGATACATTGCTTGACTAATGATCGTAAGGGCGTATGTTCTGTGTGAAAGCGTGGAAGATACGCCCCTCTGATTCTTCTTGACGATACATGTTATCGAGGATAGTTATTGGCTTCCAGCGGAGAAATAAGCAGACGACAAACTTTTTTTTCCCCCACTGATGCGGGTAAGCGAGCGCCCTGAGTGAGATTTGTCGTTGGGCTGAGGGCGGGGGCCTCATTGAGTCGCGAAAATTTTATGGGCTGAACCGTGCGGACCCGACGGAGACGCTGAGAGAGGCGACCCTTTCGAGCCGCAGACGCCGCCACACGTCGGCATGAGCCGCGGCGGGTTTCACCGAAAAAAAAGACGAACAAGTATTTGTAGCTTTCGCGTCAATCGGAGACCGTCAGAGGTACTTTAGAAACACTCGGAGGAACTCGGAGGCAGTCAAAGACACTCAAAGGCATTCAGAGACACTCAGGGAAACTCAGAGAAACTCAGAGACCCTCAGAGACCCTCGGAGACGCTCGGAGACGCTCGGAGACGCTCGGAGACGCTCGGAGACGCTCGGAGACGCTCGGAGACGCTCGGAGACGCTCGGAGACGCTCGGAGACGCTCGGAGACGCTCGGAGACGCTCGGAGACGCTCGGAGACGCTCGGAGACGCTCGGAGACGCTCGGAGACGCTCGGAGACGCTCGGAGACGCTCGGAGACGCTCGGAGACGCTCGGAGACGCTCGGAGACGCTCGGAGACGCTCGGAGACGCTCGGAGACGCTCGGAGACGCTCGGAGACGCTCGGAGACGCTCGGAGACGCTCGGAGACGCTCGGAGACGCTCGGAGACGCTCGGAGACGCTCGGAGACGCTCGGAGACGCTCGGAGACGCTCGGAGACGCTCGGAGACGCTCGGAGACGCTCGGAGACGCTCGGAGACGCTCGGAGACGCTCGGAGACGCTCGGAGACGCTCGGAGACGCTCGGAGACGCTCGGAGACGCTCGGAGACGCTCGGAGACGCTCGGAGACGCTCGGAGACGCTCGGAGACGCTCGGAGACGCTCGGAGACGCTCGGAGACGCTCGGAGACGCTCGGAGACGCTCGGAGACGCTCGGAGACGCTCGGAGACGCTCGGAGACGCTCGGAGACGCTCGGAGACGCTCGGAGACGCTCGGAGACGCTCGGAGACGCTCGGAGACGCTCGGAGACGCTCGGAGACGCTCGGAGACGCGCGGAGACGCGCGGAGACGCTCGGCGACGCTCGGAGACACTGGGAAATACTCGGAGACACTCAGAGACATGCAGAAACGCCCAGAGACACTCAAAGATACTCAGGGACACCCAGAGACACTCAGAGACACTCAGAGACACTCAGAGACACTCAGAGACACTCGGAGACACTCGGAGACGCTCGGAGACGCTCGGAGACGCTCGGAGACGCTCGGAGACGCTCGGAGACGCTCGGAGACGCTCGGAGACGCTCGGAGACGCTCGGAGACGCTCGGAGACGCTCGGAGACGCTCGGAGACGCTCGGAGACGCTCGGAGACGCTCGGAGACGCTCGGAGACGCTCGGAGACGCTCGGAGACGCTCGGAGACACTCGGAGACACTCGGAGACACTCGGAGACACTCGGAGACACTCGGAGATACTCGGAGACACTCGGGACACTCGGAGACATTTAGAGACACTCAGAGACACTCAAAGACGTTTGGAGACGCCCGGAGATGCACAAGAACACTCAGACAAAAATTCCAGAGATTCCGTTACATCCCAGGAAATCTGACATGATTCAAGACCGCTGCTCCCTGAGTGAGATTTCTCGTGGGGCTGCGCGAGTGCTTCATTGATTTACGAAACTTTCATGGGCAGAACTTGCAGACCCGACGGAGACGCGGAGACAGGGAACCCTACCGAGCCGCAGACGCCGCCACATGTCAGCATAAGTCGCGGCGGGTTTGACAAAAAAAAAAAACGAAACAGATATTCGTAGCCCGTGTGACCAACAGTGCCGGATGGTTCGCCGGCGATGTAGCTGTCGGTGCGCTCGGAACATCAACGTTCTGGACTAAAAACGGCAAACGGATAAAAAGACCTGTAAAAAAGTCTAGTTTTTTTACAGCTCTTTTTTTCAGAAGTCCTTTTCGGAGAGTTTTTTCTGAAGTTTTTTACTCAGGGTCTATTTTTTTTTTGAGGGTTTCTCTTTCGGAGATATTTTTTTCAGGTTTTTCCGGGATTCAAATCTCGTCATCCCCCAAAAGCTGCAGCCGCGAAAAGCGACGTTCGCTCCCGCAGCTGAATTCTCGAATTCACTCGATGAAACATGCGGACCGTCGGCCATGCGGAATCGAATCCGACGCGAGTTAACGTCGAAGGCATATCGGATGACACGGCGAATTTCGTCAGTCGCAAACTCCGATGCGTAATGGCGCGAATGTGTGTTTGTGTGTTGTGTGCGAGAGAACCAAAAAAAAAAAAACAACAACTTTCATCCGTATATTCCTGTTTGCCGCGGTGACCGCGTGCTCCGTCGGGTATCAAAAATTGCTCGAGTACCATTAACTCCGCATCGCCGGGATGGGGTATCAGGAATTTTTAAAAAATTGCGTATACCGTATAGAAGCGAATACAGAATGAACAGAAACGCGCGAGCCAGTGTCGGGTTTTCGACGCGACCGCTGGTACGAATATCGGCGAGACCCGAAGCTCGAATCCAAGCGATTGCATAGTGCGCAGGAAAACGAGCGATTTAACTCCTGACGTATGGAAAAATGTCGGAAACATGATAATAATTATTATTATTATAGTTATAATTATATTATATTACTAAGGGGCTCGGGGCTCGCGCGCTCGCAACCCTTTATGGACTTAAGCCCTCATTATTCTAAGTCCTCTAAAAGACGTATGCACTTACAATTATAAAGCCCACTATTCCGGTTCCATTTTTAACCAACTTCATGTCCCTATTATTTACCCCCTTTGTCCCTATTATCGACCCCCTTAACCCTATTGTTAACCTTTTAACCCTATTATTAACCCCGTTAACGCTATTGTTGACCCCCCCACTCGATTGTTGAACACAGTGGCGGCGGCGAAATCTTTTTATATTGTAGAGAGATATTATATTATATTATATTATATTATATTATATTATATTATATTATATTATATTATATTATATTATATTATATTATATTATATTATATTATATATTATTATTATTATTATTATTATTATTATTATTATAAACAATGGCTGCGCGGTGGTTTTCGTGAGGAGTAGATGCGAGAGGTCTCGCGAAGACCTTCGGGAAAGGGATCGACGAAGTTAGCGCGCTATATCTTCCTACCCGGTGTAAAATTTATTCTCTCTTTTCGCTGTGTCACCCGAATTTGACGAATTGAGAAACGTTTCTTCAGGCATGAACTCCGACGTGAACTATTAAAGTTTTGGTAAGCCCGAGGGAGGCAAACGGATGGGTTTCTTTTTTTTTCTCGCAAGAGGGCAAGAGAGCTGCAGAGTTTGCGAAGGCAGAAGAAGCGAAAAGGCGATTCGAGTCGGTGAAGTAGTTTGTAGACTCGTGGTTTCGTTGCCATCCGCAAGGATTCTCTTGCATGAAGCTGGCTGGCTCTTATGCGGGAACGCGAAGTGCTCGGTTATTCGCAAGTTTCCACGAACGACAGGGAGCAACCGCGAAAAGCCGCACTCACAGATATCAAACGTCTTTGCGAAATACGATTGTAACTACTGAAGTTGCAGACACTAACAGACGCCAGTGCAGACAGAGCCAGTACCAAGCATTTGCGGACACTCACACTCATACTCGCAGATACTTGCACGAACTCTGCGGGATATTCAAGGACTGTGAGAACCAAATAGAGCCACTCGGAACCACTCAGAACTACTCAGAGCCATTCCGAGACACAAAGAAATACTAAGAAAGCCTCGAAGATGCTCGGGGATGCTCGGGGACTCTCGGAGACTCTCGGGGACTCTCGGGGACTCTCGGGGACTCTCGGAGACTCTCGGGGATGCTCGGGAGCGCTCGAGGATGCTCGGGAACGCTCGAGGATGCTCGGGAACGCTCGAGGATGCTCGGAAACGCTGGAGGATCCTCGGGGACTCTCGGGGATGCTCTCGCGGACTCTTGGGGATGCTCGGGGACGCTCGAGGATGCTCGGGAACGCTGGAGGATGCTCGGGGACTCTCGGGGACTCTCGGGGACTCTCGGGAACTCTCGGGGACTCTCGGGGACTCTCAGGGACGCTTGGAGATTCTCGGGGCCGCTCAGCGACTCTCGGGGCCGCTCAGCGACTCTCGGAGACGCTCGGGGACTTTCGGGGAGGCTCGGGACGCTCGGGGACTCTCGGCGACTCTCGGGGACGCTCGGGGACACCCGGGGTCGCTCGGGGACGCCCGGGAACTCTCGGGGACTTTCGGGGACGTTCGGGGACGCTCGGGCACTTTCGGGGAGTCTCGGGGAGTCTCGGGGACTCTCGGGGACTCTCGGGAACCCTCGGAGACTCTTGGAGACTCTCGGAGACACTCGGAGACGCTCGGGGATGCTCGGGGACGCTCGGGGACGCTCAGGGACGCTCGGCGATACTCAAAAACAAATGGTAATACTCGGACACACTCAGATCGTAGGTTCGTAGAAACACTCAGACAAGCATCCCAGAGATTCTGCCACATCCCAGGAAATCTGACATATTTCAAAGATCGATGCATAGGCGGTAAACTGATATAAAACACGAGACGACAGAAGTATGCCAGTGTCCAAACATTTGTTATCGGGATGTACAATTGTGCTCGGAACATAGTGAATACAGTGTTAGCCGGCGGTTCAGTATAAACAAAGGGAGTTGAAATTGGCATGTCGAGGCGTTGCCGTCCGATGTATCCGGTTCGTCAAAGCCATGCAATGCCAATGACGAAACGGCGAGTGAAGCAAACAACGGTGACTCTTTGAAGAAGCGCTTCGTCGACCAGAAACCTTCGAGCCTCAGACGATTGCAGCTCTTCTCCTTCTTCGTCATCCCTTCTCCAGGCTCCTTCGAAAGGCCTTCACCGTACGAAAGCCCAAACTCGTCGCTCGCCGTAAAATTCACGCTCTACTCTCTGTCAACCGGGCGCACAATGACCGTCCAATTACTCGTCAACTTCCGTCCAACGCCGAATCGTCGCAATCTACCGTAAATTAAATTAATAAAATAAATAAACCAGTCTCCGCTAATGATCTCTTTCGCCCGTCCCGATGAGCAGGTCAAGTGCCGCATTGTGGAGGCTTTGCCGTTTTCCTCATCAGCACAGAAAGCCGGAAGCTCATTAGCGATTATTCGAGGTATTCATTCGCAGTCTGCGAACGAGGTGCGAAATTTTACCGCTCGCCCCGCTTGATTCTCATATCCGCCCGTTCGAGAAAACCCGGCAAAGAGTATCCTGCAATTCAGCGACCCTCAGGAAAGTTGACGAACTGCGACTAGTGGTTCCGGATGGGTGTCACGTCGTACGAGATGTTTCGCTAGCTATTATTGGACGTATGACGTCCACTGTTCCGACAGAGATGCCGGGAGTCTTGTCGCTTGACATTTGCCCGCACGACATACGACCTTTTTAGCGTGCGAAGTGTCAGCCGGGCGAGCAGCGCCACCAGAACGAAACCTCGTCAAACATGCCATTCGGAATTAATCCCGTCAGGAAGAGCCATTAAGCCACAGGCGTGAGAGGGGAGATCAAGTTTCGCAAAAGCCGCATATTTCGCGTACGCCTGCATGGAGAGTGAGGCGGACACGTGGCTGCGTTCACGTCGGCGCGTGTGTCAGCTCGCGTTCGCATCCTCGGCGCTCTCTCGAAAGCGACGAGCACGGTGGTTTGCCGCTGGTTTTCCGACCGCTGTAGTGTCTACTCGTGCTGCTCCACCTAGACGCAATTTCTCGGCGGAGCAAACCTCCGTTACACCCCTCTCTTGGCCATTCCGCTTCTGGACTTTTTTTCTAGCAGGCAAAGTAATTACGAAAGAGAGCACGAAGATACTGGAACGGGCGCGAACGGGGGGGATGGCGAATGACGGAGCCGGTAGCCACGGCCGGAAGAAATTAATGGAATGGGACTTAGAGTTCGGGACATAATCATCCTCATTGTACGACTTCTCATTAGCGGAGTACGGAAACTTCTGTGAGTGCGGTGTCAAGGACTTCGTTAAGTATATAACAAAGGTTGTTTTGTGTATAGTCCTTTTATTTGTGTATCTATTCAATTATTCACTGGCTCGTTGTAGTGCGTCAGGCGCTACGCACTGACGTACGAGTTATGACTTTTGTCAAATTTTCTGTGGTTTATAATCACTCTTCGAATGTCTCTACGTACGTGTCTATAGTATCTTTCGGTGACTCCCAATGGCTCCAAGTGTCTTTTATTGGCTCCGAGTAGATTTTAGTGTCTCCGAGTGGCTCCGAATGGCTCCGAATGGCTCCGAGTGGCTTCGAGTGGCTACGCGTGGCTAAGAGCGGCTCCGAGTGACTCCGAGTGGCGTCAAGTGGCTCCGACTGGCTCCGAGTGACTCTGGGTAACTCCGGGTGGCTCCGAGTGGCTCCGAGCGGATCCGAGTGACTCCGAGTGGCACCGAGGGGCTCCGAGTGTCTCCGAGTGGCTTCAAGTGGCTCCGAGTGTCTCCGGGTGGCTCCGAGTGGCTCCGAGTGGCTCCGGGTGGCTCCGAGTGGCTCCGAGTGGCTCCGAATGGCTCCGAGTGGCTCCGAGTGGCTTCGAGTGGCTCCGAGTGGCTTCGAGTGGCTCCGAGTGGCTTCGAGTGGCTCCGAGTGGCTCCGAGTGGCTCCGAGTGGTTCCGAATGGCTCCGAGTGGCTCCGAGTGGCTCCAAGTGGCTCCGAGTGGCTCCGAGTATCGGTGGGAGTGTTAATGAGTGTCTGAGAGTAATTGTGAGTAAATATTTACTTCCTCAATCAATAATTTATGTGGTCATATCTAACCTTCAGCGTGGCTACATTCACCAACGCCTCGCTTTTCTCAATACGAAAGGCAAGCACTCCTCCGACTGCTCTATGACATCGCGGTAAATCTGCTCATTTATAAGGGGCGCTTATCCACGCCCTCCGCTCACGAAGTCGGCCACGGTAGAAATAGAGAGCCAGTACAAACGTGACCTCATAAGTAGGTGTCGCGACGGTAGGTAGATCAGTCAACGGACGAAAAAAGGGAGGAAGCTTTTCTCACCCGAGACGCAGTGAGACTCGACTCCGGATAAGGGATTGAAGCGACGAGAGCGAAAGCTTCGCGAGAAGCGGAGTGGAAAAAAAAGCCCCGATGAGTCACGAAGCACGTGTACGGTATATCTGACGAGAAATTGACGGGAAAAAAAGGAACAAGGAAAGATAAGTTGACAGTCGTTCTCGTCCATGGAGAAAACCTCCCCCGGATCCTCCGCCATTCGATACACAATAAAATATCGCAAACAGAGAACAAAAAAAAAAATTATTAGAAACACACAGCCCGTATCTCATCCTTCCGGGTCTAATAACAATATACCACGGAACCGATGTCCAAGCCGGACCCTCAGTTCCGCTTCCTCCCTTTCTCCCGCTCTTTGATCCTGCGTAATCGACGCCCATACATAACTGGCCTGTCGGTCTCGCAATTTTTCGTCTTTCTATTTATAGGAGACAATTATCCTCAGCCGCGCGATAAACGCTACGGGTGTGCGCGACGTGGTCGGGGAGGGGAAAAAAAAAAAAAACGTGCCGGGTTTCGTGAGCCGGTGGCATCTGGCCCGGTAAATCCCGAAGGGTGGAGAAACCGGACGCTGCGGAGCGCGCAACGAGATACGCGCCACTCCCGACGGGTGATTTCCGGATGTTAGGGGTTGTTTCGCCGTCCCTAGCCGGTCCGCGTCGCGATAGCGGAGCGCGGTGGCTGACAGAGGTCAAACGTCGAGATTCTTTGATGGGGACAATGCCGGACAAGGGGAATCTCGAAGGGGCGAATCTCGTACGGGATGCGAAGAAGCGGGAGAAGAAGAGATTCCTCATGTCCGGTATCGAATGACGGTGCGGTCTCGATATAACCGGATAACGTAAACTAATATGCGGACCCTCTCGGATCGCTGTCGGGCAACATCGCGCCGGCAAATACGCGGTAAAAATAAAACGCCGTTATCGATCTTATTGGCGGACTCGGCGGAGCGCGGTGTCGTCGTCTTGTCGGCCCTGTCGATATTTTCGCACAGGGCCTATCGCTCTGCCGGTGATTTTATCGGGGAATTAAATTTGTTTGACTGCGTGCGAATGCGGCAATTGCGTTGGGATAGTCGAAGTTTGGATTGGGAGTCAGGATTTGATGAGATGAGGCAGTGCGAGTAGGGTGACTGGGAACGGAGGCCCTCAGAGATAGTCAGAGGTCCTCAGAGACACTCAGAGACTCGCAGAGACTCTCAGAGATACTTAGAGGCTCTCAGAGACAATCAGAGGCCTTTAAAGATGACTCACAGACCCTCAGAGAACCTCAGAGACACTCAGAGGACCTCAGAGGCACTCAGAGGAACTCGGAGACACTCAGAGGACTTCAGAGACACTCAGAGACACTCAGAGGCACTCAGAGGTCCTCCGAAACACGCAGAGGCCCTCAGAGACCCTCAGAGACGCTCAGAGACTTAAAGGCCCTCAAAGGCCCTCAGAGACAGAGGTCCTCAGAAATAATCAGAGGTCCTCAAAGACGACTCAGTGGCCATCGGAGACACTTTTTATTTCGGGAAGGTTGGTAGGGGAGAGTGGAGCGACTCGGAGACACTCAGAGGCCCTCAGAGATACTCAAAGGTCCTCAGATACAATCCTTGAAGACACTCAGAGGCCCTCAGGGACGACTCGGGGGCCCTCAGAGACAATTGGAGGTCCTCAAAGATGACTCACGCGCCCTCAGAGTCATTCAGGGGCCCTCGAAGACGTCTTTTTATTTCGGGAAGGTTGGTAGGGAAGAGTAGAGCGAAAGTGGAGCATAGACGCAATGAATTATTGAAGACATTAATTTTAGACTTTGATCGTGATGGTTCACTCTCCGAAACATCGCTCCGTCGCAGCTGTTCATTTAACTCCCATAGCATCTTATATGAATTTTGGAGAGTTGTTTGTTTGTTCATCTGATTGTTTGTCGCAATTTTCAAGAGCCCGATCCTTAGTATTATATTTACCGATGTTATATTTCAACCTATCTGCATGTTTTTCGCATTTCAACACTCCATATTTTATCAGTGTGAGTGTGAGTGTGAGTGTGACTGTGAGTGTGAGTGTGGGTGTGGGTGTGGGTGTGGGTGTGGGTGTGGGTGTGGGTGTGGGTGTGGGTGTGGGTGTGGGTGTGGGTGTGGGTGTGGGTGTGGGTGTGGGTGTGGGTGTGGGTGTGGGTGTGGGTGTGGGTGTGGGTGTGGGTGTGGGTGTGGGTGTGGGTGTGGGTGTGGGTGTGGGTGTGAGTGTGAGTGTGAGTGTGAGTGTGAGTGTGAGTGTGAGTGTGAGTGTGAGTGTGAGTGTGAGTGTGAGTGTGAGTGTGAGTGTGAGTGTGAGTGTGAGTGTGAGTGTGAGTGTGAGTGTGAGTGTGAGTGTGAGTGTGAGTGTGAGTGTGAGTGTGAGTGTGAGTGTGAGTGTGAGTGTGAGTGTGAGTGTGAGTGTGAGTGTGAGTGCGAGTGTGAGTGTGATTTGTTTGGAATTGGAATTTATTGGAATTTTTTCACCAACTCCAGGAAAGTCCATTTCGCCCCACCATACTTATTTTAAAAAATGTAATTAAAATGTACCAAATTGGTGTAACATATTAGTTTGTTGCTTCGAAACGAAATTACATGCATCGGGTAAATATAAAAAAATCTTCTTAAATCCCTTAACTAGTTCACATTGCCCCACTGCCCATTTTACCCCTACGTCTTTCCGATTATTACCCAACGCGCCCGTCGATCGCCGAACGGGAGAACGGACAGATGCGAAAACTCATGGCATCGCGCCGGAGGCTATCGGAATCACAAGACCGCAGTCCGAGCTTGCGATGCATCACCACTCGTCATTATATCGAGGTAAAAATACGATGACGCGCGGTAAATCGGAGGGAAGGCGGGTCTGAACTATCCGGCAAAGTTTCTTTGGCAAACTATCCGCAGCTCGGCAACTTTTCCCTATCCCCGTGATTCCTCGTCGCCGCTATCGATCGTGTTCGTCGGGCGACTTATTACCCACATTGCCGTCCGGTCCTTGTCACTTGGCCGGGGGTGGAAAGTGGGTCGCGCAAAAATCCCAAACGTCGGCTAGGTCGATAAATAAGGCAACAATGTGTGTTTTTTTTCTTTTTTTTCGTCACGATTGTTACATCTCAGTGGTCGATTAAGGTAGTTGAATAAATAGCTAAACAAATTATCCGCATTAGCAAAAAAAAGTAGACTTCAAGGTACGTCTGTGAATTTTTATAGATTTTTTTTTTTAGCATATTAACTTGTTATTCGAATCGTTCGAATGTTGCGTCTTGGCAAATTCTAGGTCCTCGTTGAGCGAGAATCCGGTACGTGAAGGGTTTACCAAAACGCGACGGCTCAGAGGTCTTTCAGCGAAAACATAAAACGTAATAGAATAATTAAATCGTGATCGTTCTCCGAATGGAATAAATATTCTGTTGCTGAGGTTACTTCGGTATTAATTAAATGGGTTTAAATTGAATGGGGTTATTTTTAAAATTAAAGTGACACGAATCTGTGATAATACAATTATTGAAAATTAATAATTACGACTTTGACGATAACGAGGATTGGCTCGATATAACCCAGTGAAGTCATTTTGTCGCGTCAATATAATATCGAAGTAATATTTAATGTTTCAATTGTCATACGCAGTTAATCGAACTCTTATATGTGGGTGTAACGTTACAGTTATGTATAAAAAATTGTGTTACCGTTACACATACTTGTAACAATGTTAGTGCTGTTATTAACTGTCGTCATAACCAGGTAATGTTAATGGCGTATAACGAAGTTACATGACAATAGTGTAACTGGTGTTTGTAACGTTTATATAATGTTAAGGTTACAAATTGTGGTAGCGATCCGGTTACAAAGTCAGAGGTGTTTTCTTTCCGACCGCCATTCTTTTCACCTAACTAGTGATCATCTTTTCGAGGGTTTTTCCCAGAAGGGTTGTCTTGAGAGGGGTTCTTTGGGAGGTTTTCTTTCAGCTCGCCATTCTTTTCACCTATCTAGTGATCATCTTTTCGACGGGTTTTCCCAGAAGGGGTTTTTTGCGAAGTTTTCTTTCCGCCCGCCATTCTTTTCAACTACCTAGTGATTATCTTTTCGGGGTTTTTTTTTCAGAAAGGTAGTCTTCAGAGGGGTTCTTTGGGAGGTTTTCTTTCCGCCTGCCATTCTTTTCACCTATCTAATGATCATATTTTTGGGAGTTTTTCCCAGAAGGGTTCTCTTCAGACGGGTGTTTTGGGAGGTTTTCTTTCCGCTCGCCATTGTTTTTAACTACCCAGTAATAATTTTTTCGTGGGGTTTTCCCAGAAGGGTGAGTTTTCTTTCCGTCCGCTATTTTTTCACCTACCAAGTGATCATCTTTTTGGGGGTTTTTTCCCAGATGGGTTCTCTTCCGAGGGGTTTTTTGGAGGTTTTCTTTCCGGCCGCCATTCTTTTCAACCATCTGGTGATCATCTTTTCGGGGGTTTTTCCCAGAAAGGTTTTTTGGAAGGTTTTCTTTCCGCCCGACGTTTTTTCACCCGTTTAATCATCAACTTCACGGGGGTTTTCGCCAGAAGGGTTCTCTTCAGTGGGGTTTTGTGGGAGGTTTTCTTTCCGCCCGCCGTTTTTCACCTGTCTAATCATCATCTTGTCGGGGGTTTCTTCTCGGAAGGGTTTGTTGGGAGCTCTTCTTTTCGTCCGCTGTTTTTTCACCTACCTAGTGATCATCTTTTCGGGGGTTTTTCCCAGAAGGTTTTTCTTCAGACGGGTTTTTTGAGAGGTTTACTTTCCGCCCGTCATTCTTTTCAACTACCTAGTGATCATCTTTTCGGGGGGTTTTCCCAGAAGGGTTTTTGGGGAGCTTTTCTTTCCGTCCGTTATTTTTCCACCTACCTAATCGTCGTCTTTTCGGGGGTTTTTCCCAGAAGCCCTTTCTTCAGAGTAGTATTTTGGAAGGTTTACTTTCCGCCCACCGTGTTTTTAACCTGCCAAATCATCATCGTTTCGGGACTTTTTCCCAGAAGACTTTTCTTCGGAGGGGTTTTTTCAAAAGACTTTTCGGTTTTTGAAAAGTCTTCGACGCTTTTCTCTCCGCTTAGCGTTCTTACCACCTGCCGGATCACCATACTTTCAGCTTTTTTCATCCGGTCTTTCATTACCGCCTCCATTGTTCCTCTTCTCCACAGTCTCTACACCAGACACCTAACCATCCACCTCATTGCCCCCCCCCCCCTCCAAGTGCAAATGTTCCTCGGCAACTAGTATGTTTACATCGAAGTTGGTCGAGAGCTTTGTGCACGCCCGAGAGGACTCGCGAACGGCGAAGGTTTGGGAAAAGCCCCCGAAACAATCATTCTCCGTCGCCCAACCGTAGATGCTTTAAAGTCAGAAACTTCGGATACCATTCGAATTCCCTCAGTTTCTCTCCTACCCGAAGTATTACCCATTGAATTTAATGTAGAAACAGGAACCGAAGAGCGTAAAACTTCCAGGGAAACATAGAGCATAGAACAGCTCGCTGGAAAGTTTCAGCGGCGCGGTGACTGAATGCGATATGAGAAACCGCGCGGGGGGGGGGGGGGGGGGCGCTCGGCAAGCGTGAAGCTCGTCGTCGGCGAGTTCCGGTCTAGTCGAGGGGGTTATTAATTAGCGGGGCACGACTGTCGTCTTCTCCCTATGGATCAATGAACCGTACCAGCGCGAACGACCGAAATTCCAATAAACACCCGGAGAGCATCCAAACTTGCGGGGGGGAATAGGGGGGGGGGGATTCGATGCCCGAGCGTCAGGACTTCACCGGAAGCGACGGTGAGCCGACTGCCGCTGAACGAGCGTTCCTACCGGGGTGCATAGTTGATCCACGACCGTATGCTCATCTAGGAGAGACCGGGGCAAAATGGAACAGTGGGGCAAAACGGGACAGTGAGGGCAAAATACATTTAGTGTAGAAGAAATCCGGCACGAAACTGTCATTCTATGCTCGACCCGAAGGGCTCGCGCCCATCAAGGGCAAACGCAGCGAACGTCCTAACTACTTTCATGTGCGTTGTCGTGTGCCCCCCAGAGTCCGCTTCAATAGAAGTGAGATCGGTTGGCTACCAACCTCTATCACCGTGTCCGATGGGCTAAGCCTCGCCGAAAAGAACTACTGAGAAGTACTGCAAAATACTACTGGCAGTATCCACTAGTTAACTACTAACAAACTACTGAACTACTGGCCAGTGCTAAATTAATCCAAGTAGTGAACTACTCCAAACTACTATGAATGTCCAGTAGTTAGCTACTGAGAATTCCCGTAGTTTTCAGTAGTTCACTACTGGGAATTCCCGCAGTTTCCAGTAGTTCACTACTGGGAATTCCCGCAGTTTCCAGTAGTTCACTACTGGGAATTCCCGCAGTTTCCAGTAGTTCACTGCTGGGATTTTGCCCTCACCGAAAAGAACTGCCAGGGGTCCAGTAGTGACCACTGGAGGTTCAGTAGTCCCTGCTGGCATTGCAGTAGTCACTACACATATAGTTACTACTTCCTAGTAGTTACTCCTCAACAGTCAGTAATTATTACTGAGAACGTAGTAGTTCCTGCATCAGTAATGACTACTTATAAGTAGTTCTATTCCAGGATTCAGTAGTTAATGCATAAACAGTCATTGCAGATAAGTAATAACTACTCGAGACTGCAGTAGTCCCTGTAAAAGTAATTACTACCGATAAATAATTACTACTCGAGACAGCAGTGGTTCCTGTATAAGTAATTTCTACCTCTATGTATTTACTATTTGAATCTCGAGATTTAAATAGTAACTACACAGAAGTGGTAACTGTTTATACAGGAACTACTGCTGTCTCCAATAGTAATTACTCATCTGCAATAACTGCATATGCATTAAGTACTGAATTCTGGAACAGAACTACTTACAAGTAGTCATTACTGATACAGGAACTACTACGTCCTCAGTAATAATTACTGACTGGTGAGGAGTAACTACTAGGAACTTGTTACTACACGTGTAGTGACTACTGCAATGCCAGCAGTGACTACTGCAATGCCAGCAATGACTACTGCAATGCCAGCAGAGACTACTGCAATGCCAGCAGTGACTAGTGAACCTCCAGTAGTCGCCACTGGACCCCCAGTAGTTCACTTGGTGACTTAGTCCGATGGGCTAAGTCACCACCCCATGCTCTCTTGACTGATTGAGTTGAATCACTGCATCAACTCGTCCTGTCGAGTGATGATCGGCCACCTGGTAGTCACTGCTGGCAATGCCAGCAGTGACTACTGAACCTCCAGTAGTCGCCACTGGACCCCCAGTAGTTGACTTGGTGACTTAGTCTGATGGACTAAGGTCACCACCCCCAGGCTCTCTTGACTGATTGAGTTGAATCACTGCATCAACTCGTCCTATCGAGTGATGATCGGCCACCCGGTGGTCTGTACGCGAAGCGAGGCACCACAACCCTCGACGGATCAGTCCAATGTTGTCTCCTGTCACACGTATGGTCTTGAGTACGACGTTAAGGCAAAACACAATCTCACAATAGTTTTTGGATACCCCAATTTGTCCCAACGATACATCCGGTTTTTTATACCCGTTTTGCCCCAAACGACCATCGCTACCATCCAAGATACACAAGGACCCCGATTTTTAGCGCTGTGTCATGTGCACATCGAAGAATGTAAAGATTGAGATCGGTGTGTTTTTCATCTGGAAGTTTAAAGTTCTGAATCTCGTGGCTAAATATTTATTTCCCTCAAATAAACATTAATTTGCGGGGCACCCCTAAAATAAATTATTTTTCTGAGTGTGCCCATTTTACCCCTCACACCCCTCAACCGCCCCAGGTCCGGGATTCTCCGCGAAAGCGAAGAGCCATCGAGCTCAGAGCCCCGCATCGGTCGAAAGTAAAGTCATTAACGAAAACTCGTAATTGGATTCCCGTGGGAAAGGGAGCTGGCGGATTCCATCGGGACGATTCCTCGACGTGTCCATTACGTCGATTTCGTGACCCACGCGTTTAACAGCTCCGGTCCCTCGGCGAGCGGCCGATACGTGAATCTCGCGAGCCGCTGCGGCTCAGCACCGAGTCACACGGGTGACCGGGGCAAAATGGTACAGCGGGGCAAAACGGGACAACGAGATAAAACGCAATTTTCCAATGACTTTTGGATGATGGCGATGGTGCTACGTGGGTGGTGTACGGGACGCTGGAACCTCGCGGTAGTGATCTTACCGTTCAGGATTGTAAGGACTGAATTCACGCTGCTGGTGACGAAGCCTCGCTGGTACCGAATGCCGTCAGGGAAATTAATCACCAACGATCGTTATATTCACTTTATTCGGGAATGAGAAAGTTCAGAATGATTGCGAGTAAAATGGTTTAATAATTGAACGTAGAATAGTTTTATTTAACAACAAACACAAAGGATATATACTAGGGTGTTTCTCAAAAAGGACATTTTTTTTTTTAAGTTGCTCCCACCCTTTTAAAGTATAGAAATCGATTAAAAATTGAACTTCGCGAAAAGCGGTTCCTAGCAAAAAAATCCTAAGTGGTGCCGCATTCGACGTTTGTAGCCAAAAAATGCGGCACTTTTTAAACGTAATTGTCCACCGATCACCTTTCGGGAGGTGTTTTTTTAGATGAAAATATATACTTTTGGAGGGTGGGGAGAATTTTTTTCAACAAATTCACCCTACTGGACGTTTATAGTTTTCTGTATACGAATTAAAAAATCGAAATGTTTTGTGTTTATTAAAAAAAAAGGCAAAAAGTTAACCTCCCACCCCGTAGAACTACATTTTTTCATCGATGAAAAAATCCAGCGAAAGGCAGTCACTGACAATTAAGTTTGTGGGGTGCCGCATTTCTGGGTACAAACGTCGAATGCGGCACCTCTTAGGATTTTTTTCTAGGCACCGCCTTTCGCAAGGTTCAATTTGAGATTGAAATCTGTAGTTTAAGAAGATGGGAGGAAAATTAAAAAAAAAAATGCATTTTTTTGACACACCCTAATATATACACTATTTCACTATGGAGTTAACAAAAAAATGAACTTGGTTACAAGTGATTGAAGATTAGGTGCTGCAATTATGTTTGCTAGTAACGCGCACGGAGTGATTGTAAGTGCGACTGTTCGTTACCGTGGAAGTTCTTAGACTGATTTTTGAAAGTTTTTGTCAATTGTCAAAAGTAAAAAATGATGGGAGGGTCTTAGACATTCGGAGCGTTCTAGGTAGAATCAATTGATTGGCTGACAGAAAGACAAGTAGGGATTTTTCACGAGTCAACGAATCAAAATTGGAGTCCAAGTGGGGGGGGGGGGGGGGCAAGACGCTTGCCGCACTCCTGTGTTTTAGGCAGGTAAAAAGACTTCTCGCTCGACGCTGACCCTTGCGCGGTGACGCATCGTACCTGAAGATATACGGGCTCATAAATGACCCATTGAATTTTGCGATTACTTTTTCGTGACTCCTTTCGCCCCTTGAGGATTATTTTTAATCTCTTTATGATGGACGCCAGCTCGCGGCATCGACAATGTTTTATTATTATTGCTCGCGAATGCCTAAGATATCGCATTGCATTAAGGATTCGTTAATCCCTACGTCGAGAGAATTTGCTTTCTATATTAGAATTAGTTTAAAGAATAGAGCAATCGTCCTGTGCGACGTAACAGGTGGGGCAAAACGGGTTTGAAAATCCGGATGTACGGAAGAGTGGGGTACAATGCGTCACTTTTTTTCTTGTGAATTATCCGAGGTGCGGATGGCCGACGCTCCGAGTATGGCCGACGATTAGCTTTTAGTCGGCAGCAGGTTGGCGGCCGATGGTCAGATCACGGCGAATGCCCAGCATCGGCTAAACTGTCGATTGATAACCACTCAAACGTTGGGCTCAATAGTTGGCAAAACGCTGCTTACCAGAGCTGAGCCGGCGCTGGCGTAACGTCGTAATGATGCGTATTTGCCGATATCAAGTGGCCGTTCGCTCATGACGTCGAACGACTTTGGCCCAGTACCTGCTAACGACGTTCAGCCAACGTCCAACACCAAATATTTATGAACAATGATTTTTTTTTTTCATTTGCGCGACTGCTGAATCCTTTTTTATTATACCAGATCCATTTATTATAGTTTTATTTACAGTACTGTAGTGCAGACAGCCTAAGTTTCATCGATGCTATTAATTAAAGTGTGAATACAAAAATGAAATACTAAAACTTAGACAATTTAAAGCAATTGGCAAGTTAATATTAGATGGAGATGCAGTGGATATGCAGCTTATCCCTTAATGACATCCCAGCTTATCGCTTACATATAAGATTCGAAAAAAAACTTTCAAGGTGAGCATAGCCGAGCGCGTAAGAACATCGACTAGTAGTCCCGGGGTCACGGGTTCGAGCCCCCATTACCGACGAAAAAATTTATTCTGCTAATTCCAATGTGTGAAGAGAAAAAACTGATAAAAAGTAATTGCATGATGATGAAAGAACATTTAAAAATCGGACAGATCGATAAAAAAAAATTGTTTATTGCTTATTAATATTTTTCATTTAACGTTGGCTGGACATCGGCAGCCAACATTGGGGCAACGTCATTTGACAACGTAGGGCCGATGTTATCATCCCAAGGTTAAATGGTAGTCGGGCCTACGTTGGCGACCAGAGTCGGGTCAACTATCTAACTCAGGCAGTCATAGTTGGTCCAACGTCAGCCCGGCTCCAAAACCGCACCTGGCATTGCCTTTACCATAATAGTGTATTAAAAAAATGTCTTTCATAATCGATTTCTATGGACTTTCGGTTATAGACAGTAAAAAAAAAATTGTACTTTTTACAACAAATTATTGTCCACAAACGTTCACAATTTTTTATTTCTGTAATTTTCTTGTTTTACGAACAAAAGTACAACATAAAATTGTCAATAATACAGAAAATGAAAGGACAGCTTCGTCATATTCAAATAAGTGACAAACAAGTTTGTCACTTATTTAACAAAATAATTTTTACGAAATTTCGCATTACGATTTTACGAAATTATTTTTTACTGTGTACATTATAAACCTGAAATAATTACTGCCAAAATTACGACGATATATTTGAATAATTCGATTAACAAATTGTCGCGACGTGGCACATTGTACACAGTAAATAATCATTTCATAAAATCGCATTTCGTTTTTTCTCCACTATAAAATGTTCGCGCGCGATACGACGCAATGAACGAGACTCGTTGGCTGTACGTTAAGGAGGGAGTCTCGCTGAGGATGACTTCGCATAAGTTCGACAAAAATAATAGAAAAATTGCAAGTACTTCTTGATGGTATAAAAATCTGAAAAAAATCATGCATACTAAAGGTACTGAGAAAATTTATTTTCCATAATAATAATTACAAAATGTTGTTAACAAATTGATGAAAAAAATAATTGCTTAACAAATTTGTCCGCAACCCAACTTTTTTTTCGTGAAAATGATTCGTTTATTTTTCTGAATACGTATGAATTTTTTCAGATTTTTCAGTAATCGTTTATTTTTCCATGAAAAAAAAAACAAAAAAAAAAATTAACGATTACTGAAACATCTGAAAAAATTCATACGTATTCAGAAAAATAAACGAATCATTGTCACGAAAAAAAAAGTTGGGTTGCGGGCAAATTTGTTGAGCAATTATTTTTTTCGTCAATTTGTTAATAACATTTTGTAATTATTATTATGCAAAATTAATCTTCTCAGTACCTTTAGTAAGCATGCATTTTTTCAGATTTTTATACCATCAAGAAGTACTTGCAATTTTTCTATGATTTTTGTCGAACTTATGCGAAATCAGCATCAGCGAGACTCCCTCCTTAAGGTAGTCCTTGCGAATAGTGTTCACTTCATTTAAGTTTCAGAGAAATGAGAGGGAATTGTAGACACTTCTCGATGATATAAAAATATGAAAAAAAAAATCAAGCGTACTAAAGATGCCGAAAGGATTAATTTTGCATAACAATAATTCCAAAAATGTTACTAACAAATTGATGAAAAATAAAATTGTTCAACAAATCTCCCGGAAACATAACTTTTTTCTTTTTAATGAAAATTATTCGTTCATTTTTCTGAATACGCATGAATTTTTGCAGATTTTTAAATTCACTTTGAATTTTCTAACTTTCTACACGTTTTTCCCATATACAAAAAAAAAAAAAAAATCAATGTGAATTAAAAAATCTGAAAAAATTCATACGTATTCACAAAAATGAACGAATAATTTTCATTAAAAAAAAAAAAGTTAGGTTTCCGGGACATTTGTTGAACAATTTTATTTTTCATCAATTTGTTACTAACACTTTGAAATTATTAACATGCAAAATTAATCTATTCAGCACCTTTAAGATGCATGATTTTTTTTTTCAGATTTTTATATCATCCAGAAGTGCTCGCAATTACCTCTCATTTCTCTGAGACTTATGCGAAGTGAACAATATTCGCAAGGATTACCCTAATAAAATAAATATTTGTTTTAATCAAATAAATATTTCTTTTAATCTAATAAATATTTATTTTGATCCGATAAATGTTTATTTCCAGTAGGCCCTTCAGATAAATAATTTTTCTGTGTGTACGTCCGTTCGAGATGGGACTTTGTCGTTGTACCACGACAAAAATTTCCGAGATCGTCCATTTTGCCCCGTCCGACCTTAAACGCTCGGTTCTCCGTGTCTCTTATTCGTCTCCGGGCGCTCCCATTATCTCGACGATGCACTCGCCATCCGTTTGCGAGTCTCCCGAAGCTGTGATATCGTGGGATCGATGACTGTGTCACCTTTGCGATGTAATTTTATCATCGTATCATTGGATTTTTGTCGTTCGCCGATTGCCGGTACTAATTCCGAGTAAATGGGATTTCGAAAGAAAAAAAAAAAAAAAAAAATGCTACCGGTTGGTTAGAATATCGAGACGTTTTCGATGATCGAACGTAGCGCTTTTGAGAGGTAAATAGGACGGCGCTTCACTCGCCAACGAGCAATTCGTTTTGCCGATGCGATGCGCTTTCAACCTCGGCGGAAAAAGCGAGGAACTCGCCTCCCCCCCCCCCCCCCCCCCTTCGACCGTTGTGCTGCACTTGACTGAGCGTACCAACGGAGTAAGTACCGGCAATTTTACTAGAACCATTTTTACTTTTCCCCCCGCTTTAATCTTATACTCGTTCACGGTCCCTTCTCGGTACTTCACGCAACAACGCAGTGAAAAGGGCGCCGTCGGAAAACATTTTTCCATGCGAAAACAACTTTAGTGAGAGCTGTAAGTGTCTTCAACTAGCGTAAATGGTTCAAGTCTCCCGAAGGAGTGACTTGGTATATTCACGGTCCGGAGCGGCTCCTCGATCTGGGATTGGGCCTGGGACGGTCACAGTCTCTCCATAATCTTCTGATTATTTTCCGTCTTCTGGGTACTTCTGGGTTGATTATTACCTGTCGATTATTCTAATTCTCTTGATTAATCTAAGTTCTGCGATTGATCTGAGTTACGTTATTAATCTAAATCCCTTGATTAATCTAAGTTACATTATTAATCTAAATCCTTTGATTATTCTAAGTTCCGTGATTAATCGAAGCCCCTTGAATCTAAGTTCCTAGATTGAATCTAAGTTCCTAGATTAAATCTAAGTTCCTAGATTGAATCTAAGTTCCTAGATGGAATCTAAGTTCCTAGATTGAATCTAAGTACCTTGTTTGATCAAACTTCCTTGATTGATCCAAGTTCATTGACTGATCCAAGTTCCTTGATTGATCCAAGTTCCTTGATTGATCCAAGTTCCTTGATTGATCCAAGTTCCTTGATTGATCCAAGTTCCTTGATTATTCCAAGCCCCTCGATTATTTCAAGTCCCTTGATTGATCCAAGTTCCTTGATTGATCCAAGTTCCTTGATTGATCCAAGTTCCTTGATTGATCCAAGTTCCTTGATTGATCCAAGTCCCTTGATTATTCCAAGTCCCCTGATTGATCCAAGTTCCTTGATTGATCCAAGTCCCTTGATTATTCCAAGTCCCTTGATTATTCCAAGTCCCTTGATTATTCCAAGCCCCTCGATTATTTCAAGTCCCTTGATTATTCCAAGCCCCTTGATTATTCCAAGCCCCTTGATTATTCAAAGTCCCTTGATTATTCCAAGTCCCTTGATTATTCCAAGCCCCTTGATTATTCCAAGTCCCTTGATTATTCCAAGTCCCTTGATTATTCCAAGTCCCTTGATTATTCCAAGTCCCTTGATTATTTCAAGTCCCTCGATTATTCCAAGTCCAGACCAAGTTAAACTCTCTCTAGAAGAGACTTTGACCCAGAAGTAACCTAGAACAATCAAGGACGGCTCTTTCTCCGAGGATAACCTTGGAATAGTTGGCTTCCTTGCAACAGTCATCACAGGCCCTCTTTATTTGCCATACCAGGCCTTGGTAGCTCTAAGTATTTCCCGGCTCAAACTCTCCCCGAGAGAAACAGGCCCAGGAAGTTCGCTATCAGAGACTGTGTTTACAAGGTATAGAAGTTAGCAAACGTTGCCCTAACGATATTACTGACAGCTTTCACGTTTCGCAGAAAATATTCTTCCCTAACGAGCCGATAATACAATGTAATATATCATAATTATATAAATATTTTCTAATAATTATAATCATAAATATATAATAATAATAATAATATAACATATGACAATACACTACGTAAATTCTTTCGCCAGAAAATAAACTATTTGAGAAAAGTGACAACTGTCAAGCGACATCATTTGAGCAACGTTTGCTGACATCCATGCCGTCAGTATTCTTCCCCTCCAGGATGGACCCGGCGTGTTTGAGGTTCCTTGATTCTTCCAGGTCTGCCCCCCCCCCCTCCCCCCAAGGACCTGGGACGGCCCGGCAAGAGCCGTCCCAGACCCGGATTATTCAAAGCTCCTTTATTTTCCTCCGACATTTCTCACCCAAGAAAATTGCCCGAAGGCACGGTAAATATTTGCCACGATTAATCAATTCGAGAAGATGACAGGAGCCCTCTATAGGGGGGGGGGGCGGGGGGCGGGGGGCAAGTCGATAATTGTTCGGTAAAATATACTCTGCGGCATCGCCCCCCATCTTATTGAATTTACAAGAGCCGTCGTCAGAACCCTCCACAACGATCCGCGTGTTTGTCCTCTCCTGGGAACATTCCACACCCCCCGCCCACTCTCGAACGAGCGATGGAAACTGCGGAAAAACTTTAACGAAGAGGGCAGAGCTCTCTCGTTTCGTTCTTACCCAATCTATCTGCCTGCTTCGTCTGCATGAGAAACACTTGCGGCACGTGTCCTGCGCTGAGTTTTAACAGACTCGGCACTGAATGAGAGGACACGATGATAAAAAAAAAAAAAAATGTAAGTGTTCCAACACGCGTATTAACCTGGAATAACGTAACATACAGGTATACAGCGTGGGCCATATAATTTTTCTATCAGGGCGCGAGCGGCGAGTGAAATTATGTAAATCTTTGGGGGGCGGGGTGGGGCGGGGGTAGGGGGGGGGGGGGTGGCGAGAAGGCTGAAGAATGTACTTTTCACTGGGCTTAACGTTTATGATGCGCGCTATCACTCCGGCGAGCCCGGAGAGAAAAATAAACGGTTATACGACGGAGCGGCCGAAGGGGTTGGAGGGGGGGGGGAGGGGCGGGGGGCAAAGGTGCCGGGTAGTGAATAGCAACGTATGAGAAAAGTGGCCCGGAGCTTCGAATTATGAGACGTACGTGGCGAGTAAGAAAAACGAACCCTCGACGGAGAAAACAAGCGCTCGGGCGGTTTGAAAGGGTCGCAAAAAGAAAAAAAAAAAAAAAATACAGTCCGTCCGGCACGGTGGATTTTTATTTCAGAGGCGATACAAAATGAGCGCAATTTCGCAACTATCGTCGGACGATCGTCATAACTGGGTGAAGGATCTGGTGATTTTCAGGACACTTCTTACGCCAGAACCGCGATGCAGTGGCATTGTGACGGTTTTTTTTTCCATGTGCTGATGTCGCTACACTGTCAAAGATCGGCGTTAAAATTGGCACAGTTTTAACACCAGCGCGGTGTATATATATATATATATATATATATATATATATATATATATATATATATATATATATATATATATGTTGGCTCGCCATGAAAGCAACTTTCTGCGAAACGTGACAGCTGTCAATAATTTCATTGGAGCAACGTCGCTAACTTCTATGCCTTTCTTTTGTGGCATGAAAGTTAGCAACGTTGTTCTAATGGTGTCATTGACAGCTGTCACTTTTCTCAAATAGTTTATCTTTTCTGCGAAACAATTCAAAAAAATTGATTCCATTTTATTATATTATTATTATTATACATTAGGGTGTTTCTCAAAAAGGACATTTTTTTGTTGTTTAAATGTTGTTCCCACCGTTTTAAACTATAGAATTCGATTAAAAATTGAACCTCGCGAAAAGCGGTTCCCAGCAAAAAAAAAATCCTAAGTGGCGCCGCATTCGACGTTTGTACCCCAAAAAATGCGGCACCTTTTGAACGCAATTGTCAACGACCACCTTTCGGGAGGTGTTTTTTTAGATGAAAATATATAGTTTTGAAAGGTGGGAAGATTTTTTTATCGACAAATTCACCCTACTGGACATTTATAGTTTTCCGTTCACGAATTAAAAAATCGAAATCGTTTGTGTTTATTAAAAAAAAAAAAAAAAAAAGACAAAAAGTTGACCTCCCACCCCGTAGAACTACATTTTTTCATCGATGAAAAAATCCAGCGAAAGCCAGTCACTGACAATTAAGTTTGAGAGGTGCCGCATTTTTGTGTTCAAACGTCGAATGCGGCACCTCTTAGTATTTTTTCTTCTAGGCACCGCATTTCGCAAGGTTCAATTTCAGATTGAAATCTGTAGTTTAAGAAGATGGAAGGAAAATTAAAAAAAAAAATGAATTTTTTTGACACACCCTATTATACATATACAATTATTATTATTGTTATATATATATATATATATATATATATATATATATATATATATATATATATATATAGAAAGCAATTGTCTGTAAAACGTGACAGCTGTCAATCGTTTCGTTGGAACAACGTTCCTAACTTCTATACCTTCGACATGTAGAGATTATAAGCAACTTTACAATTTAAAAAGCGTATTATAAATCCTCCGATACATGTCATTACATATAATAGATGCACCGAAAAAAAAAATAAAATTCCCTTGCGTTTTGCTAAAGAAAAGATTTTTTGTTTCAATTCTACTTTCAATTATTACAATTCGATGTGATATTGAAACAACGACGGCAACATTAAGGTAACAAGTTGTGGTTGCAATCCTGCGTGGAATTGTAAATATTGAAAGTAATATTGAAAGAAACATTTTTTTTCATTGGCAGCCCGCAAGCGAATTTTACTTGTCGTTGATCATTTTTTTTTTCAGTGTAGTGCGTCAAGAACACCACGAATTGTAGCCACGTTTTCGTGTCGTAACGAACAATTTTTGCTACGCAGATAGGATTAATTAAATAGTTTATCGATATCTTGAAATTGTCAACAATTCTCCGAAGATTTGCCGTAATGAATCCAAGAATCGTTCACATATAAATCATAACTTACTTTCCTATAGTCGGTGTTTCGACTAAAGAGTCCCCGAGTTAGGTAACTCTATATGCCGGTAACGGTCACGGAAACATCGTTTTGGTGCAGTTACCGCAGCAATCAAGATACGCAAGGAAAGCATATAAGTACAAATTCTTAACGGTATTTCAATTATAAATCATAATCGTCCTGTCGTGCGACAAACTACTGCTGTGCAGGCAGGCAAACACGCAGACTTTGTCACGATATTCGGCGAATTTATTTCAACGACAAGAAAAGTGAACTAATTTAATGTTGCTAATCCCATTTAGGCGTGGCTTCATTTTTTTAAAGATTTTTTTTTTCAACTGATTTAGAGTAATTTATTTGTTCGGTACTTTGACAGCCCTTTTGGCAGTGAAATGACGCGGAACATCCATAAAAGTACATGGTAATTTTTATAAAAACAAGTAAAATTGACTAATGTAAATTTTGCAAGTCACATTTCGGCATCGCTTTATTTTTTAAAGATTGTTTCAACTGATTTAGAGTAATTTACTTGTTCGGTAATTTGACGGTCCTTCTGGTAGTGAAATAACGCAGAAGATCCATGAAATTACTTGGTACTTTTCATGAAAACAAGTAACATTAACTAATGTAATATCGCCAATCACATTTGTGCGTCGGCTCATTTTTTTTAAAGATTTTTTCAACTGCTTTACAGCCGTTTACTTGTTCGGTAATTTGAAAGCCCTTCCGTCAGTGAAATGACGCGGAACATCCATAAAATTGCTTGGTAATTTTCACGCCTCATGTGATCGTCACATGACCGACTATCAAGGGATCACCAATAGAATTCGCCTCGCAACTCTCCCATGACTCTCGAATCGTGATCAGTGCCAATGACGCCACGATAGCATCAACTGTGGCAGTGGAACTTTGCGCAAGGTCGTCGAACGAGGTCACGCAACCTCGGAAAGTTTGCTTCAAGGACATGATATATCGCACGCGCGGGTGCGGGTGCGAGTAAGCGGACAGCCAGTGTTCTCCAGCGTGGTCGGCTATTTCGAGAAAAGTGGCAAATCGTGCATTCCCCGTATAAATATTCATTCGCACATCCGTATACCATTTGTAGGGGAGCTAGTACGCGCTACTTACGGTAGAAAGGCACGGGAGAACCGGAGAACCCAAGAACCAGGAGTTCCAACACAACGACACACCAGATTCAACCAGATTGAATCTAGCTATGAAAATCAAAGTCGGAGAATCATTGATGCAACGCCTTAGCGCCGACGGGCGTTATGCAGTCGTCGTAAGCAAGGTATACCTTTAATAGCGGGAGGGAACCAGTGGTTCTAAGTAATAATCATGCATGCGATCAAGTGATCTTCCAGATTCAACCACATTGAATCCAGCTGTGAAAATCAAAGTCGGAGAATCATTGATGCAATGCCTTGGCGCCGACGGGCGTCATGTAGTCGTCGGAAGGAAGGTGTACCTGTGACAGCGGGAGGAAACCGGTGGTCCAAAGTAATAAGCATGCATGCGATCAAGTGATCTTCCAGATTCAACCACATTGAATCCAGCTGTGAAAATCAAAGTCGGAGAATCATTGATGCAATGCCTTGGCGCCGACGGGCGTCATGTAGTCGTCGTAAGGAAGGTGTACCTGTAATAGCGGGAGGAAACCGGTGGTCCTAAGTAATAAGCATGCATGCGAACAAGTGATCTTCCAGATTCAACCACATTGAATCCAGCTGTGAAAATCAAAGTCGGAGAATCATTGATGCAATGCCTTGGCGCCGACGGGCGTCATGTAGTCGTCGGAAGGAAGGTGTACCTGTAATAGCGGGAGGAAACCGGTGGTCCTAAGTAATAAGCATGCATGCGATCAAGTGATCTTCCAGATTCAACCCCATTGAATCCAGCTGTGAAAATCAAAGTCGGAGAATCATTGATGCAATGCTTTGGCGCCGACGGGCGTCATGTAGTCGTCGGAAGGAAGGTGTACCTGTGACAGCGGGAGGAAACCGGTGGTCCAAAGTAATAAGCATGCATGCGATCAAGTGATCTTCCAGATTCAACCACATTGAATCCAGCTGTGAAAATCAAAATCGGAGAATCATTGATGCAACGCCTTGGCGCCGACGGGCGTCATGTAATCGTCGTAAGGAAGGTGTACCTGCGACAGCGGGAGGAAACCGGTGGTCCTAAATAATAAGCATGCATGCGATCAAGTGATCTTCCAGATTCAACCACATTGAATCCAGCTATGAAAATCAAAGTCGCAGAATCATTGATGCAACGTCTTGGCGCCGACGGGCGTCGTGTAGTCGTCGGAAGGAAGGTGTACCTGTGACAGCGGGAGGAAACCGGTGGTCCTAAGTAATAAGCATGCATGCGATCAAGTGATCTGTGTTATTAACATAGACCTTGCCCCGGTCGGGCCAGCGCACACCCTCGCCTCCTCTCCCTCGCGTTTATTCCAGCCGGCTGGCAGGGGTCGTCCAGCCGTTCGGCCAGCCTCTGGCAACTACCACTACTCAGGGGGATCGAAATTGCTTGTGGTCACGCGAGCCTCCTCAACTCGCGCCGCGTCATCCTGCGAAGCCGCTTTTCCTCTCGGAAAGTCCTTGGCTCATGGACTCCTCCTCATCCCTTTGTCCTGTCGCTTCGTTCCTCGGCCAACGACTCGGGAAAGACGAGGCGAGTTTGGTGCTGTTACTTTCCAGTCGATCCTCTCGTTCGCCCGAAGGAGTCGGCGGATCGGGGAGCGCCAAAGGGATGAAGAAGAGCACTTGCTTCTTCGCTCGTTCGCCCGGCCAAAGGGCGGCTTGGGGAGAAGCAACGCCGCGAGGCGAACGAAGGGCTTCAGCTACAACCCTTGGCCTTTTTTCTCCCGAGTCACTTGTCATTTAGTTTCCTTTGCAGTCTCTCAGGTCCCTTTGGCTCAGCTAGACGAGTAAAGTGAGAAGGATTGGCCACGTAGAGCGCTGCGAGGAAATTGGAGTATCCTGGCCACTTACGGTCTCATTGCCGTCGCACTCCATGTTCTCGCACTTGTTGTATGTACTACTTGTTTTCCCTTGTGCGGCACTGCGGTATAAACCGTGTACTCGTCGTCTTGACTGGAGATTGCAAGGAAGCGCGTTTCAGAACCGCTGATGATCGCACTTCTACCATGTTCCAACAGTTCGTCCACTGACATCAATCGTTATCGTTACTTTGCTCCTCGAACTCTTTCCTTCCACTCTCTTATAGTAGAGAAGACGAAAAAGGAATTCGCAGACTTTTATAGTGGCCGAGAGACAAGTGCGAATCTGGTAGCCCTTTTTTTATGTGATGAGACGTCGCCAATGCGATCGGCGGGCCTTTCGTGTATCGTCAATCAACGAGATCAACAAACTTGCTAGAAGCTGCGAAATGTTATTTAGAATTTACTCCGGCTGTATTGCGTACAAAGTGAAACAAGTATTTTTTTCTCCCGTGGCTAGGGAGATTCTATTAACAAACCCTTCGCTCGTTGGAAAGAGGGAGTGGGAGCTCGTGTTCGCTTCGTATATGCGCGAAACGACGGCTTACTCGTCGACGCTCGGGGAGATCCAGTCGGGGGTTGAGAAACAGTTCGTCCCGGGTGAGCGGGGCAGCGTCGAGGATAGCCACGGGTGAAGTTAATAAAATTGTTCTAGACCAGGTCGATTCGGTAAAAAATGGGAGATCAATGGTGCTATGCTGGGAGAATTGCACAAGCGCAAAAGCCCGACCGTCGGAGTCGTTGCCTTTATAGAATCCGAGAGTTTCTTTGCCTCTGGATTTGATCAAGGGAACGCAAACAATACAAGTGAGACTGGCGTCGCGGGACTTGATTAAAACGAATAAAAACAATCTTGATTGAGCGAGTTGCGTTCGAATGTGCTTTGAAGCATAGAAGTCAGTCGATTTTCGTAGCACATAGACCAAGAATCATCTTCCATTGGGTGAGAAGTCATACGGAATGCAGAATCGAGAACGACATTAGTGGAGGTTTTTGATTGGATTCTTACAATCTTAGGCTCTAGGATGTCAGTTGTTGTTCCGAATTGTAGGGGAAAACTTATGTAAACCCAAATCTCCACATTCTTGCGAGGGGAGCTGAGCAATCCACTATATCTTACCGTGACTATCGGGAAAACAACGTTATGTGCGTCCGAATGTGCTTTAAACCATAGAAGTCAAGCGATTTTTGTAGCACATAGACCTAGTCATCTTTGATTGGGCGAGGAGGGGTCATACAGAACGCGGTAGAATCGAAAACAACATTAGTGGAGACTTTGATCGGATTCCTACAATCTTAGGCTCTAGGACGTTGGTTGTTGTTCCGAATTGTAGGGAAAAGCTTATCTGAACCCACACCTCCACCTCCTTGCGAGGGGAGCTGAGCAATCAACGACATCTTAACGTGAGTGACGGGAAGCAACGTTAATCCGCGAAATCACGACCCATCTTTTCGATAGTCATGCCCCTCAACGACGATGATCACGGTCCGGTCTGTCGGGGAACAAAAAGTGTGTCGAAAACAACCTGTCAATGTTGTACTTACCAGCACGTACACGGCGAACGGCATAACGAGGACGGCGACGAGTAGATCGGCGATTGCCAGACTGACGATGAAGTAATTGGTGACAGTCTGAAGGGCGCGTTCTCTAACCACCGCGAGAATGACGAGTACGTTGCCGAAGAGCGTCAGACACGGCACAATCACGAGTATAAGAGCCCACCAGTTGTTCGCGTCGGTCTTCTCCTCGTCGATCGTCGAGTTGCACTGACCGGCCGCCGATCTAACCGCACCGTCACCCTGAAGTATCGAACCGCAGCTGGCATTGATCGAGCTCAGATTCAAACTGCCCGAACCGTTATCGTAGTACGTCGTTAGATTCGCGAAGGCGCTGTAGTTTAGCCTGTTGATGTAATCGTTCAGATCGTCGAACACGAAGAGATCGGTTATGGAGGTGTAGTTGTCGGCTATCGTGGTCGATGATGCGAGTATCGAGGCCGACGACGAGACGGTACTGCTAGTCGTCGTAGTCGTAGTGGTCGTCGACGATCCCGGATTAGCAAGTGAACTGTTCGTCAATGTTGTTCCGTTGAGCCAACCGAAATCGGTGTGACCCGATGCGAAAGCGTTACCGTTATCGCCACCGGTCCTCGAATACGTTGAGGACACATTGCGAACCTCTCTCGCCAACGAAAAGGCTGTCCGTTCGGTCTCGTTGCTCAACGATCCGGCGGGACCGTCCGGATATGAAAGCTCGTAGGTTGTCGGGCCCGATTCTCGTCCAGCGGACCTCGGACTATCGTTTCTCAACATTTTTAACGGCGATGTCCGATCGGAATCCTTGATCTCTTTATTGATCCTCACACTCGGCGCACTGCTACACACTCTCGATTCCCGCGAATCACGAAATCTTCGATCGTCCCGCCCACGACGTTTTCCTACCTTTCGTAGTCATATTTCTTTTTTCTGTAATTGGTATGTCAATGGTCCCTCTTGCTGCCGCCCTATCCTTTCAGGATTCCTGATCTCGGCGCCGATCCAGTCGACGCTCACTCGTCTCGGCTCGTTCAGGAAATCCTTGTTGCCGTTGGCCTCTTGGGAGCCTCCTTCAATGACAATCCAGATTGGTCCAAGAACTCCGCAACCTGAAATCATACGAGCAAACTGTTAGACCACGATTCCTACGGCTAATCGTTAGATCTTTGATGCGAATTCTCATCAACTAGACGAAATTCTTGGTCCCTTTCTGAAAAGAGCCCGGTATTCACCGAAGTTGTATTGTTGGGAGTCTCAAAGAAGACTCCTCATCTGTCCCACGAGAGCGGAGGTGGATTGAATGGCGCCCAAACCGGGTGAATCCACTCTCGGAGGCCCATTGACGCTGTCGCTTCAGAGTCTGGCTCTCATTCGATGAAGAAATAAATAAGGCGCCTATCGGTGAATCGCCGAATCTTGCGATGTGTCAATGGAGCAAGAGGACTCTCTCGCGTTTCTTGGATTGAAAGCTATCGAAGAGATCCGACACTTGAAATTGTATTTTGTCACGGAAAGCTGACATCCGGTGGTTCTCGGAGTTCTTCAGGCTCACATTTTTGCGCGGTATTGAACCTACGTAAATAGACCTACCGTCAACTGTTGCCTACATAATTTTTCATTCATTTTACCTTGGAATTAAGATTATTTTCGTATAACACTGACAATCACTGTGTCGGGTCAACCCTCACCGAGAAGAACTACTGAAAACTACTGCAAAATACTACTGGCAGCATCCAGTAGTTAACTACTAATAAGCTACTGAACTACTGCCCAGTGCTAAATTGGCGGACTACCGAAAACTATTCGAAGTCTTCGGCAGTTAACTATTGAACATTACTGGGTATTTTGAGTAGTTAGCTACTATATATCCCAAGTAGTTAACTACTCAAAACTACTATGAATATCCAGTAGTTAACTACTGGGAATTCCCGTAGTTTCCAGTAGTTCACTACTGGGAATTTCCATAGTTTTCAGTAGTTCACTACTGGGAATTCCCGTAGTTTCCAGTAGTTCACTACTGGGAATTCCCGTAGTTTCCAGTAGTTCACTACTGTGAATTCCCGTAGTTTCCAGTAGTTCACTACTGGGAATTCTCGTAGTTTCCAGTAGTTGACTGCTGGAAATTTGCCCTCACCGAAAAGAACTACTAGGGGTCCAGTACTGACCACTGGAGGTTCAGTAGCCCTGCTCGCATGGCACTAGTCACGACATATGTAGTACGACTAGGAAGTATGTTACTACTTCCTAGTAGTTACTCCTTAACAGAGCTGGGCAGTATTTTAAATACTTAATGTATTTTAGGTATTCAAAATACACATTTTAAGAACTCAAATACGTTTTGGTATTTTAAGTACTTTTCAAAATACAAAATACAAAGTACTTTTGGTTTTCTTGGCTGCACGATTAGGCAGCCAAGAATCGATGGCCGGGCGGACGGGATGGATGACCGAGATGGATGGCCGGGCGGACGGGATGGACGGGATGGCTCGATGGATCGACGATGGACGGATGGGATAGATGGATGGACAGATCGATGGACAGATCGATGGCGAGGATGATGGGCGAGCGTAACCAAACCGGCTCAGCCGTCCAAAATCCACCCTGTCCCACCCTGTCCTGGCAGCCCGTATTGATTTTAAAAAAGTATTTAAAAAAGTACTCATAAATGTATTTAAAATACAGAAAGTATTTTATATTTTAAATACATATAGTATTTTGTATTTTGTATTTTAAGTACTTTCGAGTATTTTGCCCAGCTCTGCTCCTTAACAGTCAGTAATTATTACTGAGGACGTAGTAGTTCCTGCATCGGTAATGACTACTTACAAGTAGATCTATTCCACGATTCAGTAGTTAATGTATAGGCAGTTAGTGCAGATAAGTAATTACTACTCGAGACTTCAGTAGTTCCTGTATAAGTAGTTACTACCTCCCTGTAGTTACTACTTGAATCTCGAGATTCGAATAGTAACTATACAGAAGTGGTAAATACTTATACAGAACTTATACTACTGCTGTCTCGATTAGTAATTACTTATCTGCGATAACTGCTTATGCATTAACTACTGAATCCTGGAATAGAACTACTTATAAGCAGTAATTACTGATGTAGGAACTACTACGTCCTCAGTAATAATAACTGACTGTTGAGGGGTAACTACTAGGACGAAGTAACTACAAGTGTAGTGACTACTGCAATGCCAGCAGTGACGACTGAATATCCAGTAGTCACTACCGGACCTCTAGTAATTCTTTTCGGTGAGGGAAGTCGCACCCCCCTCGCGCTACCCGTACGCTCGCTCCTGCCATGCTACTTCCTATCCCCATCTCACTCTTTATTCCTGCACGTGCCACCAAAAGTTTGTGGCCTTTCCGACTTTAGAGTCGTCTGCCCTTAGAAGCCCTCGCCACTCTATTCTAAATGGCAATAACCTTTCGATATTTTTTTCCCCCATGAAACCGTAAATTATCATCACCCTCTCTCATCCCTATCACTCTCTCTCTCTCTCTCTCACTCGTTAGCAAGAATCAATATTCTGTCCTTCTCTCGTACACTGTCTATGACTTTCTCTGAATACCGTCCTACTCTTCCTCCCGAGACAAAAGCTTTCCCTCTCTTCCTTTCTCGTAAAAGCAGCACGCTCTCTCTCACTCACTAGTAAGAAGCCATCTTCTGTCCTTCTCGCTCGCACACTATAGCTATCTCTCTAGCATTAGTATCAAAGAGGCAAGACTAGTGTGTAAGAGCCACGATTTCCAAATGAAAGTAGTTAGACCACCGACATCGAAACTGCCATTTTTCATCATCTGCACAGAGCGAGTAGTGAGGCTCTGCTTCGCGAAAACTTCCAACCGTGCGAGGCAAAGTTCGATGATTAAAGTACAAACGAGCTAGTTGGCTCAAACTGCGATAGCACTTGTACTATGCACAACCATCTTACAATGTATATAGTGTGAGTATCTTAAACTCACTAGCTACGACTGTGCGTTTTTCCTTGTAAATCCAACATAATACGGCGAGATTTTCAGCCTCCGTTAAAGGACTAACGCCTTGAATCAAAAACGAGACTATTCATTTATGATTATCACCGTTCGAACTCACGATTCGTCGGTCTGAACGTAACACCACCTTACGGAGATACGGATTGTTCGATGGGATTCTGTTGTACCCCAGCCATCATTGATGACTGATCAAGCAAATCATTCGGTAGAAAATTCAGAAAGACTGGACATCTTGATCGATGTTTTGCTTGATATCTTCCATCCCATTAACACATCGTGAAATCAAGTTATCGAACAAGACAGAAAAATCAGAAAAATAAGGTATCAATGACAGGTAGTGTATAACAATGGATCCTCTGATACCGAACTTAACGCTACTGGATCGGGCTCTAATGAGGATTTTCCCCCTAAAAAATCCCTTTAGCGCAAGATGATCCTTTCCCAATGAGCGGATTGTAATGTACCTCAAGATAACTCATGTAGCGTCATCATGCGCCAAGTGGATTTAATTAAACGTGTGGGTCGATACGCTGCCCGTCATTGATGACTGATCAAGCAAATCATTCGGTAGAAAATTCAGCAAGACTGGACGTCTTGATGGATGTTTTGCTTGATATCTTCCATCCCATTAACACATCGCGAAATCAAGTTATCCAACAAGACAGAAAAATCAGAAAAATAAGGTATCAATGACAGGTAGTGTATAACAATGGATCCTCTGATACAAAACTTAACGGTACTGGATCGGACCCTAATGAGGATTTTGGCCCTAAAAAATTCCTTTAGCGCAAGATGATCCGTTCCCAATAGGCGGATTGTAATGTATCTCAAGATAACTCATGTAGTGTCATCATGCGCCAAGTGGATTTAATTAAACGTGTGGGTCGATACTCTGCCCGTCATTGATGACTGATCAAGCAAATCATTCAACAGGGTATCCAGCAAGACTGGACGTCTTGCTTGATATTTTCAATCCCGTTAAGACGTACTAATGTCCCATTGGACATCCTGCTGTATTGCCAGATGTCCTGTTGGATGCCTTGCTTTCTGCCGTCGATCCCATTACGACAGCGCGACATCAAGGTATCCAACAGGTCAGAAAAACCGAAAAAATCAGGCATCAATGACGGGCACTGCACAACAGTGGTTCCTCTGGTACAAAACTTAGCAGTTTTGGATTGAGCTCTAATGAGGATCCTCGCCCTAAAAGACCATCATCTTGAGCCAAATGGATTTCAAGTAAACGCATGGGTCGATAACTTGCCCGTCATCAATGAACGATCAAGCAAATCATCCAGCAGATATCTTTAATCCCGTTAACACATATTGATGTTCTGCTGTCTTGCCAAATATCCTGGTGGATGTCTTGCTTGATATTTTCGATCCCATTAGGACATCGCGACATGAAGTTATCCAACCCGACAGAAAAACCAGAAAAATCAGGCATCAATGACAGTGTAAAACAGTGTTTTCTCGGGTGTAAACTGAACACTATTGGATCGGAATCTAATGAGGATCCTAGCAGTAAAAACAAAAAATCCATTCGGCTCAAGATGACGCTTTCCCACCAATCGAATCGTCATTTGCCTAACGTAGCATCGTCTTACACCAAATGGATTTAATTAAACGCGTGGGTCGATAATCTCGACGAGTTTGCAGGAGCGGATGACGCGTCGCGACACCCAACGATGGATGATTCAACGATCGGGTGATCTTCGACCTCGCTGCGAGGGAATTGTAATTGGCCGATTGGTACGGAGATAGCTCTGAATCGGAAGTGGTCCGGCGCACTGCAGGCCTACGATGGCAGTGCGTCGCGATGCACCAAGCTATACGCGTCGTGTGGATATTAATTAGCTGTCAATTATGCCCGATGTGTGCAGGCACGTGTGATTAACGACGGTGGAGTGGGCGGGTTATTAGCATGCCGGTTATTAAAATAACCCCTCCCCCACCTGCCCCCCATGCCACTGCAATCGTGCGACACACTTTGTAAACACACATACTCGAGAATTGCAACTAACCGACGCCAAACGTATCCAATAGATTGATAGATTATATACCATACTCCATTGTTGGTGTCCCTTGTCTGCCTCTGTTTACGTGAGCCTGGAGATGACGCACCGCTTGTCTCCTCCTGGCAGACGGCCGAACTCTCCGGCATCGCTATTTACACTGTGTACCAGATATCGGAGAGACACTCGAACCTTCTCATCCCTACCCGCTCATGCTCCGCTGGACAAGTGGGTTGTAGTCGAACCGAGAGCCAGACTCGACGGTGATAACAAGCCCAAGCCTTGCCCGAGCTTGCCTCGGAATTTCATTCATGAATCGAGGCAACGCCACTGCTTTCTCGAAACGATCGCGAGATCGAGCTGGGTAATTGACGGTGATATGGCCTGACGGGTGATACGACTAATCGTTTTATCATCTCGGGAGATTGGTCCATCGCCCGACCGTCGAAAGGGGGTTTAAGTTTATGAAAACCTAACGACTAAAACTTGCAAAATCAAGTCGTATCGTAAGTGAGGGTGACATGGCTAATATTGTTTGCACGACCCTCATGAAAATTGACCATTTGTTGTCAAATGGTCACCATTGAATCCGAATGGTGTATTGAATGGTGCGTTAGTGGTAAGCATTCGCTCTGAACGGTAGGAATGGTGAACGAATAACACTTTTAATGGTTTCTATTTGTCCTTTGATCTTTGTCGAATGGCAACCATTCGGAGCGTAAACATTGATGAATATCAACCCATTAGTGCGTGACGATTAGCGAATGGTAACCACTAGAAATATTACCATTGATCAATTGTAACTATTCAGAAGGTAACAATTAAGCGATTGTAGTCGTGTGAAGTGATGACATTGACCAATCGTTACCATTTAGAACACTACATCGTAACTGAGGGTGATATGCGTTGACGGGTGATATGGCCAATATTGTTGTAGCTTCTCGCGAGACAAGTCGATCGCCCCGCCCACGATGGGTACTTAAGTTTGGGAGAATCCGACAACGAACCATTTGGAAAATTGAGCCACATCGTAATTGAGGGTGACATGGCTAATATTGTCTGCACGACCCTCATGAGAATCGACCATTTGTTGTCAAATGGTCACCATTGAATCCGAATGGTGTGTTGAATGGTGCATTGGTGGTAAGCACTCGCTCTGAACGGTAGGAATGGTGAACGAATAACACTTTTAATGGTTTCTATTTGTCCTTTGATCTTTGTCGAATGGCAACCATTCGGAGCGTAAACATTGGTGAATTTTAACCCATTAGTGCGTGAGGATTAGCGAATGGTAACCACTAAAAATATTACCATTGATCAAGTGTTACCATTTAGAATACTACGAATGATGAATGGTAACTATTTGGAGCATTACCATTGACCAATGGTATATGTTAGGATAATCTCCAATGACTTGTTGTAACGATTCCAGGCACAAGCATTGATCAACGTTTTTGCTATTTCGGTCTTTACTTTTAACAAATCGAATACTTAACTCTTAATAAACTTTTAATAAACTTGTAACTTTAAAAAAATGGTATGGCTAACATTGAGAAATTGAATGGCTACCGTTGAGAAATTGAATGCTTACCATTGAGAAATTGAATGGTTACCGTTGAGAAATTGAATGCTTGTCCGAATGGTGCGCCAACTTACCACTCGACATTTTACAATCGTTATGCAAGTGGTTTTAAAAAAAAATGTTAATTTTTTGTTTAAATTTTTTTTTTTTTGTTATAGTGACCAATGGTTCATTTACATGAAGGATAGGCAATAGTAACAAGGCAGAAACACTCTTATGCAAGAATAAAATGTGAATTCTTATTTTCATATTATTTGCTTGAAAATAAGAACAATTTTTTTAATGGTCACCATTAAAAAATTGTATGGTTACCATTAGGTAATTTAATGGCTACCATTGGAAAATTGAATGGTTTTATTAGGTAATTTAATGGCTACGATTGGGAAATTGAATGGTTACCATTGAGAAATTGAATGGTCACCGTTGAGAAATTGAATGGTTGTCCGAATGGTCCCCCAATTTACCAAGACATATTCCAATCGTTATCCCAATGGTTTTTTCTTAACGGTGACCAATGGTTCATTTACATGAAGAATAGGCAATAGTAACAAGGCAGAAACACTCTTATGCAACAATAAAATGTGAATTCTTATTTTCATATTGCTTTAAAATAAGAACGAATTTTTTAATGGTCACCATTAAAAAAATTGCATGGTTACCATTAGGTAATTGAACGTCTACCATTGGGAAATTGAATGGTTACCATTAGGTAATTTAATGGTTACCATTGGGAAATGGAATGGTTACCGTTGAGAAATTGAATGGTCACCGTTGAGAAATTGAATGGTTGTCCGAATGGTCCCCCAATTTACCATTGGACATATTCCAATCGTTATCCCAATGGTTTTTTTTTTTTCCTTAATGGTGACCAATGGTTCATTTTCATGAGGAATACTTTAACTACGAACACCAATCCTCGGAGTTCGACCTCCCGCTCAAGCGTTCCAATGCCCCAGTTAGTGCACCGCCAGGCGATCACCCATCCAAGTACTGACCGCGAACGATTCTGCTTGACTCTAGCGACCACCGAAGTCGTACACCAACCGCGCATCCACCGCTGTCGGTCACGAACCACGACTACGGATGTATGCTCGATGCTGACACGTGACGGTGAAAGCAAATGGCCAACATTAATTAGTGGCAAACATCGAGTACCTGCCTGGTAATTAGTAAAAGGGATTCGCTAATTATACTACGTCGGTATCAGAAATTCTCGCAAGTCGACGATAATTTAGTCTGGCTGTCTTATTTTGCACGCGAGACGTCCTTCGCGAACTTTATCGTAGACGATGAACGAAAAAAAAAAAAAAAATGGACGACACTGTCCACATCCGATTTCGAGGGAGGAAATTAATCACACAAGTCGATTCGTTTTCTCTCTTTGCAACATTGCTAATCAGCTAAGTGGCACGAATTTGCGATACTATCGATTAATAATACCATGGCATGGTCCGCTGGGAAGGAGTTTTTAAAATGTTTCATTGTAATAAAATATCGAATTTTCATGCGTCGGTAATAAATTTCTCTCACTGACGTTTAAATGTTAAGATATTAATTTCATGTGTTTCATTTAATTAACTTTATTGAGCGGACTGTAAAAAAAAAAAAATTTCGTACGAAATTTAATGTACAATTTTGATGATAAATTAATTTTCGGTTTATCAGAGACATTGGAAACACTTTGCCTTTAATAATTTACTTTAATATTGCTATTAGAGTACTTTAATTTTAATAATTTACTTCAATTTCAATGAAACAATATATTCATTTTTTGTTCATCACAATTGTACATTAAATTTGATGTGACAATCTTTGCATAAACATTCTCAGTAGGGTAGATTAAATTTACAGGTTTTTTTTTTCGCTGCTAAAACCCCGCAAATTTCGCGTATCGAAATTCTTGAAAAATGAATATTTCGCTCAGAATTTTAATAACTATTAATTGTAGCATAAAATATTATTTTAAAAAATGACAGATCGAATTCCGATCTTTTACTATTTTCAAAATAAACACCACAATATCCCAAATAACAATAACAAATCCTAAATAGGATAAAAAAATAAAAATAAATGAAATCATCGCGAACCTTAGGATAAAAGATTTTTCTAAAAAAAAAAAAAAATAACCGATTCATCGACACGGAAAATTGGTGGTTAATAGTTCGATACTCGAGGGTATTTGAGACTGTTAAAGCTATTTATGACCTCGGAGACGACTGTCTCAGATCACGCAGTAGCACCTCCCAAAACGTTTCTCTTTTTTCTCCGTGGAAAAGAGAGCGGGGCAAAACGGACCACTTTTACCCGAGTCCATTTTGCCCCGCTGCCGCGTCTCCGGGTACTCGAATACGATATCAATTCTTTAGAAATCGGCTGGAGAATAAAAGTAGTGAAGCATTTCGCCCGCTATCGTCACAAGTATATCCATTAGGAATGCCAAAGTTAGCGTCGTTGTTAGCGGGCAAAATGGACCACTTTTACACGAGTCCATTTTGCCCCGCTGCCACGTCTCCGGGTACTCGAATACGGTATCAATTGCTTGAAAATAGAACGACTGGAGAACAAGCCTAGCAAAGGATTTTGCCCGCTATCGTCACAGGTAGATCCATTAAGAATGCCACAGGCGACGTCGTTGATAGTGGGGCAAAACGGACCACTATTACATGAGTCCATCTTGCCCCGCTGCAGCGGCTCCAAGGACCCGAATACGGTATCAATTCCTTGGAAAACGAACGACTGGAGATCAAGAGCAGCGTAGCATTTTGCCCGCTATCGTCACAAGTAGATCCATCAAGAATGCCAAAGATGGCATTGTTGGCGGGGCAAAACGGACCACTTTCACACGAGTCTATTTTCCCCGCTGCCGCGTGTCTGGCTACTCGAATACGGTATCCATTTCTTGGACATGGAACGGCTGGAGAACAAGACTGGGGAACAAGTAGATCCGTTAAGAATGCCAAAGGTGAAGTCGTTTTTAGCGGGGCAAAACGGATCACTTGCACGCGAGTCCATTTTGCCCCGCTTCCGCAACTCCAGGTACTCGAATGCGGTATCCATTTCTTGGAAATAGAACAGGACTGGAGAACAGGACTGGAGAACAGGACTGGAGAACAGGACTGGAGAACAGGACTGGAGAACAGGACTGGAGAACAGGACTGGAGAACAGGACTGGAGAACAGGACTGGAGAACAGGACTGGAGAACAGGACTGGAGAACAGGACTGGAGAACAGGACTGGAGAACAGGACTGGAGAACAGGACTGGAGAACAGGACTGGAGAACAGGACTGGAGAACAGGACTGGAGAACAGGACTGGAGAACAGGACTGGAGAACAGGACTGGAGAACAGGACTGGAGAACAGGACTGGAGAACAGGACTGGAGAACAGGACTGGAGAACAGGACTGGAGAACAGGACTGGAGAACAGGACTGGAGAACAGGACTGGAGAACAGGACTGGAGAACAGGACTGGAGAACAGGACTGGAGAACAGGACTGGAGAACAGGACTGGAGAACAGGACTGGAGAACAGGACTGGAGAACAGGACTGGAGAACAGGACTGGAGAACAGGACTGGAGAACAGGACTGGAGAACAGGACTGGAGAACAGGACTGGAGAACAGGACTGGAGAACAGGACTGGAGAACAGGACTGGAGAACACGACTGAAGAACAAGACTGGAGAATAAGACTGGAGAACAAGCAGATCCATTAAGAATGCCAAAAGTGGCGTCGTTGTTAGCGGGGCAAAACGGACCATTTTTACACAAGTCCATTTAGCCCCGCTACAACGTCTCTGGCTCGTCGCATACGGTATCCATTTCTTGGAAATAGAACGGCTGCAGAACAAGTAGATCCATTAAAAATGCCAAAGGTTTCGTCCTTGTTAGCGGGGCTCGAATATCGAATATCGACGCTGCTCGTGAGGAATTGCCGAGTAACGCGAGCCTTAGAATAGCCCCGCAGTATGAAAAGAGCGGGGCAAAATGAGCCCATTTTTTTTTACCAATTACCTCACAGAACAACCCTTAAAGTTGGTCCATTTTACCCCACCGTCCGCTATATCGAAGACAAAGGGTCGGAGATTCGATCCAGGCTATAAACGCTTTCGACAATGGCGCCGAGCTAAAGCCCGAGGATAAACGACGCCCGGGGGATCGGCGATCTCTCTCGCGAGCGCAATGGATTGCCACGAGGATTTGTCGGTGGACACGCGTGCACCGGTGAACAGCGCAGAATTGCCTCGGCCTGCAACGGCTCCGCTAACGATCTACATGGAAAAGCACAACGACAGCCGCTCGGGTCAATTAACAAATTCAGATCGTAACGATAATGTTGTTTATGCCCCGCCTAAAAAAAAAAAAAAAAAAAAAAAAAAAAAACCCAGAGCGTCGTCGGGTTTTTGCCAATCGCCGAGTCTCTCGCAATAAACAATGCGCGGACAGGTACGTTATTACGAAAAAGAAATATATATATATGTGCAAAAAAATTATACCCTTTGATAAGAAAACACGCAACGGAGGTTCGGCCATTGCGCAATGAAAAAACATTTGGTAAAAAAGCGTACAGACAGATTCGCACATGACTTTCTGGTGTTTTGTGAATTTGCAAAGTACTTCGTTCATGATCAATTTTGTTGATCAATTTTGGGTTTCTCGCAGAGGAGGCTATTATTAAAATACCATTTTTGATTTTTTTTTTTTTTAATTGTATTTTTGAGTTAAGGGTATGAAAAATCATGTGTGAATTACTTTGCACATTTTTTCGTAACATTAGAAAAAATGTGAACATATCGTACAATTATAATCGTCAAAATTTAGACCTGAATTTATTATAGAAAATCGCAAACTGAAATGTGCGGATTTAGTCTTTTTAAGGCAATTTTTAATCTATTAGTTACCGATGATTACAAAACTATGATTCATTTTGCTCTCTGCACGACATTTGATTCAGAAACTCGTGTCGGCCGTAAGAATCAATTTTTTTCAAAAAAATTCAAAATTTCAAAAACTTTAAACGGTGAGATCAATTTCTTTCAAAATTCAATACGAAACATTGTACAGTATTGGTCCAATCCCGTTCCAAATTTAAGCTCGATACCTCCATGTTTACTCGAATTGGACTGTTTTTAGTAATTTTTCAAAAAAATCAAAATTTCATAAACTATCAATTTTTTTCTAAATTTAATTCGAAACATTGTACAGTGTTGGTACACTCCCGAGTCAAATTTAAGCTCGATACCTCCATGTTTACTCTAATTGGACCGTTTTTAGTAATTTTTCAAAAAAATCAAAATTCCATAAAATGCGACCGCTTGAATAGATTTCGACCGTATTCGACACCAAAGGTCTTCGATCAAAAAATTATATTCGTGTGCAGTTTTAGGACGATAACTCAAAATTTACGCAAATTAGAAATCTCGCAGACATTTTTCAAAAAATTCAAAATAGCGTGAAATCTCCAATTCATCAATTTTAAGGCAATTTTTAATATATTCTTCACCGCTAATTACAAAACTATGATTCATTTTACTCTCTGCACGACATTTGATTCAGAAACTCGTGTCGGCTGTAAGAATCAATTTAAAAAAAAAAAAATCAAAATTTCAAAAACTTTAAACGGTGAGATCAACTTTTTCAAAATTTAATACGAAATATTGTACAATAATGATCCATTCACGTGTCAAGTTTAAGCTCGATACCTTCATGTTTACTCGAATTGGATCGTTTTTAGTAATTTTTCAAAAAAATCAAAATTTCATAAACTTTAAAATATCAATTTTTTTCCAAATTTAATACGAAACATTGTACAGTGTTGGTCCATTCCCGTGCCAAATTTAAGCTCGATACCTCCATCTTCATTCGAATTGGATCGTTTTTGGTAATTTTTCAAAAAAATCAAAATTCCATAGAATTCGACCGCTTGAATAGATTTCGACCAAATTCAATACCAAAGGTCTTCGATCAAAATATTATATTCGTGTGGAGTTTTAAGAAGATAGCTCAAAATTTACGCAAATTAGAGATCTCGCAGACATTTTTCAAAAAATTCAAAATGGCTTAAAATCTCCAATTCATCAATTTTAAGGCAATTTTTAATCTATTCTTCACCGCTAATTACAAAACTATGATTCATTTTACTCTCTGCACGACATTTGATTCAGAAACTCGTGTCGGCTGTAAGAATCCATTTTTTTCAAAAAAAATTCAAAATTTCAAAAACTTTAAACGGTGAGATCAACTTTTTCAAAATTTAATACGAAATATTGTACAATAACGATCCATTCACGTGTCAAGTTTAAGCTCGATACCTTCATGTTTACTCGAATTGGATCGTTTTTAGTAATTTTTCAAAAAAATCAAAATTCCATAAACTTTAAACTATCAATTTTTTTCCAAATTTAATACGAAACATTGTACAGTGTTGGTCCACTACCGACCAAAATTTAAGCTCGATACCTCCATGTTTACTCGAATTGGACCGTTTTTGGTAATTTTTCAAAAAAAAAAAAATCAAAATTCCATAAAATCCGACCGCTTGAATAGATTTCGACCAAATTCAATACCAAAGGTCTTCGATCAAAATATTATATTCGTGTGGAGTTTTAAGAAGATAGCTCAAAATTTACGCAAATTAGAGATCTCGCAGACATTTTTCAAAAAATTCAAAATGGCTTAAAATCTCCAATTCATCAATTTTAAGGCAATTTTTAATCTATTCTTCACCGCTAATTACAAAACTATGATTCATTTTACTCTCTGCACGACATTGGATTCAGAAACTCGTGTCGGCTGTAAGAATCCATTTTTTTTCAAAAAAAATTCAAAATTTCAAAAACTTTAAACGGTGAGATCAACTTTTTCGAAATTTAATACGAAATATTGTACAATAACGATCCATTCACGTGTCAAGTTTAAGCTCGATACCTTCATGTTTACTCGAATTGGATCGTTTTTAGTAATTTTTCAAAAAAATCAAAATTCCATAAACTTTAAACTATCAATTTTTTTCCAAATTTAATACGAAACATTGTACAGTGTTGGTCGACTACCGACCAAAATTTAAGCTCGATACCTCCATGTTTACTCGAATTGGACCGTTTTTGGTAATTTTTCAAAAAAAAAAATCAAAATTCCATAAAATCTGACCGCTTGAATAGATTTCGACCAAATTCAATACCAAAGGTCTTCGATCAAAATATTATATTCGTGTGGAGTTTTAAGAAGATAGCTCAAAATTTACGCAAATTAGAGATCTCGCAGACATTTTTCAAAAAATCCAAAATGGCGTAAAATCTCCAATTGGACTCTCAATCTGCATAAAAATTGCATCGAATGAAGAGACGCGACCACTCTGCTAGTGCACCAATTTTCGACTGTTTTAAACGACGCATAAAAATCCGGACGACAGCTACAAATCACATTTCTCGTAGTTTCAGACAATTTTAACTACTCTGACACTAAAATCTCGATTTTTTTTTTATTTTTATTTTTATTTTTTTTATTTTTTTATTTTTTTAAGAAAACAGTTTCCTCCATGAGGAAGGAAAAAAAAAATATGAACAGAACTAGGCACGATGACGCTGTTTATTGCAGTCGGATGCGAGTCGTGATGCAACTGGCTCGACAAGTTCTGCAATAAAACGCGTCTCTACATGGTACAATATTCGAGGCAGTTCTCAGTTGCACGAGCCGCGTTTCGCGCCCGTGGGAGAATAGCGGAGGAGGAGAAGAGTCGACCCAGATGTCTCGAATTGCGTAACGGGACTTCGTGCGAGATCATGGATTTGACATAATTTCGGCAACCGGCGAAGTCTCTCGGCTCGTTCGGTTTTTGGCGACGTGCCCGGCTCTCTGTTATCGAGTGCCGGCGAGTGACGAAAAAAAAAAAAAAAATAAAAAATAACCACGACGATGATTTTGTGTATTTTTAAAAGAGAGCTGTTGGACGGCGCAGGATTATTCCGGGTGGTATGGTAATTTTTTTTTAAGTTTTTTTTTTTTTTTACGAAATGCAAAAGCTGGACTCAAAAAATTTGCCGGAGAAAATTTGCATTCAAGAATTTTTTTTTTGCTTCCTCATAGAGGAAGCTTTGTCATGGTGAAAAAAAAAAAATTCCAGATTTTAATGAAAACGTGTTCAGAATGTTCCAAAACATCGAAAAATCACATTTAGAAAAAATGTCCGGATGTATGTGTGTGTGTGTGTGTGTGTGTGTGTGTGTGTGTGTGTGTGTGTGTGCGTGCGTGCGTGCGTGCGTGCGTGCGTGCGTGCGTGCGTGCGTGCGTGCGTGCGTGCGTGCGTGCGTGCGTGCGTGCGTGCGTGCGTGCGTGCGTGCGTGCGTGCGTGCGTGCGTGCGTGCGTGCGTGCGTGCGTGCGTGCGTGCGTGCGTGCGTGCGTGCGTGCGTGCGTGCGTGCGTGCGTGCGTGCGTGCGTGCGTGCGTGCGTGCGTGCGTGCGTGCGTGCGTGCGTGCGTGCGTGCGTGCGTGCGTGCGTGCGTGCGTGCGTGCGTGCGTGCGTGCGTGCGTGCGTGCGTGCGTGCGTGCGTGCGTGCGTGCGTGCGTGCGTGCGTGCGTGCGTGCGTGCGTGCGTGTGTGTGTGTGTGTGTGTGTGTGTGTGTGTGTGTGTGTGTGTGTGTGTGTGTGTGTGTGTGTGTGTGTGTGTGTGTGTGTGTGTGTGTGTGAATTCGACGTGAAATATTCAAACCGCGATAACTCGAGAACGCCTTAACCGATCAAGCTGAAATTTGGCACACATCATATGTGATCAATAGTCAACGTTTGGTCAAAATTTCGTCCAAAAATGTTCAGTTGTTTTTTTGTACGCCATTTTTAATTTCTTCGAAAATGTCTGTACGCAGCGTAGCGCTCGCAATTTTGCAGCTATTGGGCTGAAAACGCGTACACAAATGGAATATCATCACCCGATGATCCTATCAAAATTTCAAAAAAATCGATCGAACCGTTAAAATTTTTTGACATTTTGAATTTTTCGATTTTTATGCAATTTTTATTTTTTTCAAGACGCATTTTTCCACATTAAATGTTCATCTATGTATAAAAAAGTGTCAAATTCGTGATCAGCATGAAAAAATACATGGAATTACAGTCCTGGGGCGACATCTAGCGAAAAAGTTTATCGGGCATTTTTGTAGCCAAAATTGCAAAAATTAGTGTTTTTCGGTATTTTTAAACAGCGATTTCTTTGCGTTCCGATGGGATCGCGGAAAAATCCAGGGATCTATCGTGTTTTAAGACAATAAATACACAACAGGATGGATATGATGGAGTTGAAATAATTAGATTAAGCGATGTCATTTGAACTTCTCGAGTAAAAATTGAAAGATCGAAACAAAATTTGGAACACATAATTCTATGTTATTTTCGCGCCGAGCACAGAGCCTACATCCGTTTTGACCAAAAGTGTAAGGTTGGTGTATTTTTTCGGGCGAAACCTGAGTCAGCAACCAGTTTTGACTAAAAGTTAAATACGATATTGATGTGGGCAAAAAAGTTGAAAATTGACATTTTCATATAGCTTCCTCATAAAAGCTGAAAATTGAAATTTTCACATCACTTCCTCGTAAAAGTTGAAAGTTGAAAGTTGAAAGTCGAAATTTTTATATCACTTTCTCATAATGGTCCTTTATTCGGAAAGCTTCCTCTATGAGGGAGCCAAAAATATAGTAAATATAGTAAATATAGTAAATAGTATAGTAAATAAATATAGTGTAGTAAATAAATATAGTAAATAAATAAATATAGTAAATAAAAAAATAAAGTAAATGCTTTCTCATAGAAGGAGCTTTCCGAATAAAGGACCATTATGAGAAAGTGATATAAAAATTTCAACTTTCAACTTTCAACTTTTATGAGGAAGTGATGTGAAAATTTCAATTTTCAGCTTTTATGAGGAAGCTATATGAAAATGTCAATTTTCAACTTTTTTTTTTTAATATTCGATGCGATAGATTTTTTCCACCCTTAATTTTTTTTGCTTCTGTATTCGTATTTCAACCGAAAATATTTTCGTGAAAAATTAATTAAAAAAAAAACGTTAATTCATATTTCGTAAAAAAAAAATAAGAACGACGATGATTTCGTGTATTTCAAACAGAGAGCTGTGCACGGCGCCGGATAATTCCTGGTGATATGGTCATTTTTTAAAACTTTTTTTAAAATCGAAAAGCAAGAGATCCTCGAAAAATTCGCCGGAGACTGGCAACGAGTGACATTTAAAACCCGCAATACGAGAATTAAAAAAAAAAAATTTTCATTCGACACAATTGTTTTTTTTTCTGACAGTCCTGAACCCTTTTTCTTTTTTTATTCATTTTTCAATAAAAAATATTACACTTAAAAATTAATAAATAAAAAATTGTCGATTCATTAACGATTTTTAAATCCCACTTCTCAGGCACACTCGACCCTACATAACAGAACGCCGTTTCATCTCTTTCTTTTCATTTTTATTTTTCATGAAAATTGTGTCCTCCAGGAAACCTACCGATCAGTAAAAAAAAAAAAAAAAAAAAAAAAAAAAAAAAAAAAAAAAAAAACATCGCACGAGATAAACTTATAAATATTTTTTAACGAAAAAAAAACATCAATTTGTGAACCCCAAACGCATCTACATTTTGTTACCCTATTCACTTTCCCACCGAAACGATATATTCTCGTTAAAAATTCATCAATTAATTAACGATTCAAAGAATCCCACCTGCCCGTTGCACTTGACCTGGCATAACGGCATGCCGTTTGATCTTTTTCACTCCATTTTTATTTCCGATGAAAATTGTGGCCTCAAAAAAATATATATATATATATATATATATATAAGCAGCAGAGATGTGACCTTTCATATCTCTGCTGCTTATAGATATTTTTAACAGAAAAAAAAAAAATCTCATGAGCCCAAATAAATCCACGAACTGTGTGCAGAGCGGCAATGAAAGATCCACCCTTGACAAAATCTCCCATTGATTAACATTAAAAATTCAATTGATTACCATTAACTATACGTTACGGGTAATTCAATGGGGTTTTGCCAATCGTATCATTCCCACTTGTACTACCATTTAATATACCATTCAGCTTACCATTCGTTTTATGGTATTTTTATCCCGTTGGCATTCCCATTCGCGGAAAAATATGCTATATATAATTGTCCACTTTGCTACAGTGTCTAAATATCTAACAAATAAAAAAGCTGTAATGCTCCCGTAAAATGTCTCCTATTGTTCATAAATAATTTTGGTTTTTAAGTTTAGAGCTACTACTGTGGACTCATTTATCTGCAATTCATTATCGCTTATACCATTTAAGTGAAAGTTCCTACTCACACACGCAATTCTCTGGTGCTTGTCGACCCGATTCTTATTCCTCGTCAATTATAAATAGTTAGACGTGCCATTAAAGATTCCCTAGCTTTTTACCATTCGATTCACTTTTCATTTGTTCCCAATGGTAAGAAATACCATTTCAACTGTTCCAGTTATGCTCCAATGGACTACCATTAATAACGAAGGAAAAAAGTATCATTTGTCACGTCCCATTGACTTGTCAGTGAATTCCCATTAATAACGAATGGGAAAACGTATTATTTAAAATTTCCCACTGATTTGCCAGTGGAGTACCATTAAGAATGAATAGTAGAAAGTACCGTTTCAATGTTCCCCATGAATTTCCATTAGGATCCCATTGATTACCTTTGGATACCATTCATTACCATTAAACGCAAAATGGAAAACTTTGTCAAGGGTTTGTCGACTCGATTCTTATTCCTCGTCAATTATAAATAGTTAGACGTGCCATTAAAGATTCCTTAGCCGATTAACATTCGAATCAGTTCCCATTTATTCCCAATGGTAAGAAATACCATTTCAGCTGTTCCAGTTATGCTCTAATGGAGTACCATTAATAGCGAAGGGAAAAAGTCCCATTTCTCACGTCCCATTGACTTGTCAGTGAACTCCCTTTAATAACGAATGGGGAAAAAGTACCAATCGAACTTTCCCACGAAATTGCCATTGGTCTCCTATTGGTAACAAATGGGAAAACGTACAACTTAAAATGTCCCACTAAATTTGCCAGTGGATTCCCATTAAGAATGAATGGTAGAAAGTACCATTCATTCATGAATTTCCATTAGAATCCCATTGATTACCCATTGATTACCTTTAATTACCTTTGGATACCATTCATTACCATTAAACGCCCAATGTAAAGCTTTGTCAAGGTTGCATCGCGTCACAGCAGCAAAAATAAATTCCGACTATCGTCTCAGCGAGTGTGATATTCGCACTTTAATGACAATTATCACGTTCTCGTAGAAAAAAAATAAATAAATAAAAAAAAAACATTATTTTTTCTTTTAACACCCGAACAACTCTTCCGGCTGTCCCGTCGATGCCGTGACTAAATCCCAACTTTTCGAATCGAGGACGTACAAATTTAAAAATTCCAGGAGTGAGACGCACTCGCGCTGGATTTATGCAGAGCGTCGAGTGCCTACTGGAGACTCTCGATTGATCGATCGAGCATCGGCTTTAATTTATAATCCTCGAGGTTTTATCTCCGGCAGAGGCGAGCGACGGGTCTATCGCGTAGGCAACAGCCCGATCGGTGAGTGGAACGGAGCGGAAATATAGGTGAAGCTCGCCGGAGAATGAGGAATGCTGTATTTCAATCGGATACAGGAACAACGGAGACGGTGAGAATACAGAATTCTCACGAAATATCAACCGTGCATATTATTTAATAGCGATCATTCGTGCGAATAGATAAATTATCGGCCATTATTCACTTTTCATAGCGGGTGCGAATCGGACAAAGTCATCGTCGTGTCGGAAGCCGGCAGCGTGCTTTAATCGAGTGTCGGTATCAATTAGTGTCCACTCGAATTCGCGGGGCACGCTAGATCGGGCCGGAACCGAGAAGCTGAGAAGTGAAATCGACCGATAGGGGCAAAATGGGGCAGCCAAGCGATCTCCGGGTGTTTCATCGATTTGCACGAGGCGTTTTAAAGTCTTTTTTTTTTTTTACGCTGAAAATCAATTTGTTGCCGTCATGAAAAAATAAGCGATGGGTGTCAAATGGTTACCATTGAATCTTAATGGTGTACTGAATGGTACATTGGTGGGGCAAAATGGACCAACCAAGCGATTCCGGCGAGTTTAACCGATTTGCACGAGGTGTTTACATTTTTTTTTTTTGCACTAAAAATCAATTTGCTACTGTCATGGAAATCAAGCATTGGTTATCAAATGGTTACCATTGAATCTGAATGGTTACCATTGAATGTGAATGGCGAATGGTGCATTAGTGGGGCAAAATGGACCAACCAAGTGAGCTCGGCTAGTTTTATTGAATTGCACGAGGTGTTTTAAAGTTTTTTTTACACTAAAAATCAATTTGCTAGCGTCATAAAAATGGATTATTGGTTGTCAAATGGTTACCATTGAATCTGAATGGTTACCATTGAATCCGAATGGTTATCATTGAATCCGAATGGTTACCATTGAATCCGAATGGTTACCATTGAATCCGAATGGTTACCATTGAATCCGAATGGTTACCATTGAATCCGAATGGTTACCATTGAATCCGAATGGTTACCATTGAATCCGAATGGTTACCATTGAATCCGAATGGTTACCATTGAATCCGAATGGTTACCATTGAATCCGAATGGTTACCATTGAATCTGAATGGTTACCATTGAATCTGAATGGTTACCATTGAATCTGAATGGTTACCATTGAATCAATGGTTACCATTGAATCTGAATGGTTACCATTGAATCTGAATGGTTATCATTGAATCTGAATGGTTACTATTGAATGTGAATGGTGAATGGTGCATTAGTGGGGCAAAACGGACCAATCAAGTGATCTCGGCAAGTTTTATTGAATTGCACGAGGTGTTTTAAAGTTTTTTTTTACGCTAAAAATCAATTTGCTACCGTCATGAAAACCGTCATGAAAATGGAGTATTGGTTGTCAAATGGTTACCACTGAATCTGAATGGTTACCATTGAATCTGAATGGTTACCATTGAATCTGAATGGTTACCATTGAATCTGAATGGTTACCATTGAATCTGAATTGTTACCATTGAATCTGCATGGTTACCATTGAATCTGAATGGTTACCATTGAATCGGAATGGTTACCATTGAATCTGAATGGTTACCATTGAATCTGAATGGTTACCATTGAATCTGAATGGTTACCATTGAATCTGACTGGTTATCATTGAATCTGAATGGTTACCATTGAATCTGCATGGTTACCATTGAATCTGCATGGTTACCATTGAATCTGCATGGTTACCATTGAATCTGAATGGTTGCCATTGAATCGGAATGGTTACCATTGAATCTGAATGATTACCATTGAATCTGAATGGTTACCATTGAATCTGAATGGTTACCATTGAATCTGACTGGTTATCATTGAATCTGAATGGTTACCATTGAATCTGCATGGTTACCATTGAATCTGAATGGTTACCATTGAATCTGAATGGTTATCATTGAATTTGAATGATCACCATTGAATCTGAATGATTACCATTGAATCTGAATGGTTACCATTGAATGTGTATGGTGTACTGAATGGTGCATTAGTGGGGCAAAATGGACGAGCCATGTAATGTCGGCGAGTTTTATCGATTTGCACGAGGTGTTTTAAAGTTTCTTTTTTTTAACACTAAAAATCAACTTGCTACCGTCACGAAAATTAAACACTGGTCGTCAAATGGTTACCATTGAACTTAAACGGTTTACTGAAAGGTGCTTTAGTGGGGCAAAATGGACCAGCCAAACGATATCGGCGATTTTTATCGATTCGCACGAGGTTTTTTAAAGTTTATTTTTTTAACACTAAAAATTAATTTGCCGCTGTCATGAAAATGAAGCATTGGTTGACAAATTGTTACCATTGAATCTGAATGGTGTACTGAATGGTGCATTAGTGGTAACCACTCGCTCCGAGTGTCACGACTGGTGAATGGTTAATACTTTTAATGGCTACTGTTTCTTCTTTGACTATTCGCGAATGGTGACCAGTCGGAGCGTAATCACTGGTGAATTGTAACCCATTAATGCGCAACCATTGGTAAATGGCAACCACTCGAAAAATGCCCATTGATCAATTTTTTACTATTGAGAACGTACCCAGTGAACACAATTTATTACGGCAACATAACATGTAAGCAATATGAAATGTTTCGATTGCAATATGCAGGTAATGGAACTGTTACATGTGGGTGTAATGTTGAACTTACACATAAAAAATTGTGTAACCGTTACATAACATACTTGTAACAATGTTAGCGCAACTTTTGTCACAGTCAGTTAATGGTGTATAACGAACTTACATGACAGTAATGTAACTGGTTTCTGTAACGTTTACATAACATGATATAACATAACACATATATAACATGATATAATAAACATGATAATATGTTTATTATAACCATTTTATAATATTCAGGCGATGTTAATCTTACAAAGTGTTGTAGTGTAACAAATAGCCACATTTTTTTGGGTACAAACGTCGAATGCAGGACCGCTTAACATTTTATTTTTATTTTTTTTATTTAATTTTTTTTTTTAAATTTTTTTTTTTCGTGAGGTTAAATTTAAGGAGGTCGTCTCGTTGCGTATTACCAAAGAGTGTGATTCATGTACAATTCAAAGAGAATTTCGTCAACTTTCTGATGGAGTGAAAATCTGAAAAAATTCAACGATACAGAAGATGCTAAGAAGACTACTTTTCCATAATAAAATTTCCGAAGAGTTATTAATAAATTCGTAAAAAAAAAAATCATTGTTTAACGAATTAGTCGGTAAACAAATTTTTTCTTTAGCCCAAATTTATTCGATAATTTTTTTGAATACTCATCAATTTTTTAAGAATTTTTCTAATATTCAAAAATTAAGGCATGGAAGTTAGCAACGTTGCTCCAACGAAATTATTGACAGTTGTCACGTTTCGCAGAAAGTTGCTTGCCTGGCGAGTCGATAGTATAATTCAATGTAATATAATAATATAAATATCTATAATAATTATAATTGTATGTATATGTAATAATAATATAGTATAATAATTTTTTAATCTTTTCGCTGGAAGATAAGCTGTTTGAGAAAAATGACAGCTGTCAGAGATTGCCATTGGAGCAACGTTGCTAGCTTCCATGCCATCAAAAATTCGTGATTTTTTATCTATAAAAAAAAAATGAAAAAATGCGGTTTTTTTAATTAGAAAAAATTCTCAAAAAATTCATAAGTATTCAAAAGAATGATTGAGTCAATTTGGTCTAAAGGAAAAAGTTAGTTTACCGGATAATTCGTTGGCCCATGATTTTTTTTAACCAATTTGTTAATAAATTTTTGCAATTATTATTATTATGGAAAATCAATCCTCCGAGCACCTTCTAAATGATTGATTTTTTTTTCAGATTTTTTTTCCGTTAGAAAAGGCGTCGAATCTTGTTGTGAATTGCATGTGAATAATCGTCTCTTTGATAATTCGCAACGCGACGAACTCCTTGAGATCGAAATTTATACTTTCGATCGGAAGGAAAATAATTTAAAAATGTCCTTTTTGAGAAGCACCCCATTGTTTATGTGAAGTTGATGTTAATTAATGCAATTGTAATTATATTAAAAAATAATTTAATTAACTAATAAAGTCAATATTTATACGAAGTGGTACTATTTAATATATATATATATATATATATATATATATATATATATATATATATATATATATATATATATATATATATATATATAAATGTAGCACGTGTAATTTAATTAACTAATAAAGTCAATATTTATACGAAGTGGTACTATTTAAAATATATATATATATATATATATATATATATATATATATATATATATAAAGGGTAGCACGTGTTTGAATTGAATATGTTATGTGTCTTATCCGAGATTTCACTTATCCGACGTACGCTCTCCCCACATTGGGTCGGATAAACGTGGTTCTACCGCAAAGTAAAAAAATATTTGCACTTTTAACAAAGCTTTTTTTGTCGACAAACGTCCACGATTGTTTTGTTGTTAATATTACAAAAAGTACTCGTAAAATTGACAGACATTTTTGTGAAATTAACAAGATTTTTTTTTTTGTAAAATTAACAAGAAAATAATTGTGGACGTTTGTGGACAAGGAAGGCGGGTAGCATTTTTACTGTGTGCATGCATTATCGTGTGTTAGTGGCGACTCGGCCATTAAGATAGGTCCTTGCGAATAGTGTTCACTTCGCATAAGTTTCAGAGAAATGAGAGCAAATTGCAAACACTTCTGGTTGATATAAAAAAATCTGAAAAAAAAATCAAGCATATTAAAGCTGCTCAAAAGATTAATTTTGCATAATAATAATTCCAAGATGTTATTAAAAAATTGATGAAAAATAAAATTGTTCAGCAAATATCACGGAAACCTAACTTTTTTTTTTCAATGAAAATTATTCGTTCATTTTTTTGAGTACGTATGAATTTTTTCAGATTTTTAAATTCACTTTGATTTTTTTTCTTTTTTTTTTATATGGGAAAAACGTGTAGAAAAACAGAAAATTCATGGTGAACTTAGAAATCCGAAAAAATTCATAAGTATTCAGAAATATGAACGAACAATTTTAATTTAAACAAAAAAAAATTAGGTCTCCGGGATATTCGTTGAAAAATTTTATTTTTCATCAATTTGTCAATAACATTTTAGAATTATTATTATGCGAAATTAATCCTCTCGGTATCTTCAATAAACTTGATTTTTTTTTGCAGATTTTTATACCATCGAGAAGTGTCTACAATTCATTCTCATTTCTCTGAAACTTAAGCGAAGTGAACACTATTCGCAAGGACTACCTTAAAATGCCAAATGAACTTTTGTAACGATCAATTTTGTACTCATCTGACTCAGAAGAGTATAAAAATGCGTCGGTAGCGCAGTGGCAGAGCTATTGGCTGCTAAGGCGAAAGTCGTCGGTTCGATCCCAACATCAGTCGGAAGTTTTTCCCCGAGTTAATTCAGATCGAGGTTTGACTCGTAAGCAACAGGTAACAAGTCAGAAACATTCCGATGCAACAAATAAAATCTGCATGATATGTTTTTCATATTGTTTGCTTTAAAATTATAATCAATGGTGACCATAAAAATTTTATTGTTTGCCATTGGGCAATCGAATGGTCACAATTAAGAAATTGAATGGTTTTCCATTGAGAAATTGAACGGTTTTCCATTCGGAAATTACCGTTGAGGAATTTAATGGTTGTCCGAATGGCGCGCCAATTTTTATCACTGGACATTTTCCAATTGTCATCCGGATGGGTTTTTTTTTTTTTTTTTTCATGACGGCACGCACGTTAGACGCGCCTCGGCAAAAGTAAAAATTATTCGGGGCAAAACGGACCTTCCGGCGATTTTAGTGAAAATTAATTAACTCGAATTCGGAACTAAAAATTCACGACTCGCAGGATGTGTTTTAATTATTTTCTGGATAATGGATGAATTGTCGGATATGAAATTATCGTACCGGGCAAAATGGTCCGCTTTACCGACGCTACCGTGAGCCGACCATCGCAATCGAGTCTTCTTGTCGGAAATGTGTTTCCAAAGTTTTATTGATACTCCATTTTGCCCCGTATATGCAGATTTGCAGCGTCCTCATTTCCCTCGGGCATTCCCCATTTTTCTCAAAAAAAAAAAACGCGAGTCGAGAGAACCCTTGATTCCCATTAACTTTCATGTGAGCATGTCGTTAATATCCTTCCCATTAGAAACATTTATAATGAGCGTGCTCTTTTATATGCACGGATTCCCTCTGTGGAATTCATAAGTTTCCATGGCAATTTCTTTTTTCGATCTACAGTAGTGAGCGATCTCGGTCAGTCTCACATAAAACCCTCCCTTGTAAAAACTTTAGAGCGTTACACCGACTGACTAGATGTCGGACCTGATCAGGGTCTGATCTGGGACTCTGAATTTTTCACCAGGACAGCCCTAGTAGAAATGGTAGAGCGTCACGCCGGGGCCTGATAAGGCCCTGAAAACATCCTGTGAAGCATTTCCGAGGCCTCATCAGAGCCTAATGTAACGCTCTAGAGTTTGCACCAGGACAGCCCTAGTGGAAATGGTAGAGCGCCACGCCGGGGCCTGATGAGGCCCTGAAAACATCCTGTCCGGCATTTCGAGGTCTCATCAGAGCCTAATTTAACGCTCTAGAGTTTGCACCAGGACAGCCCTAGTGGAAATGGTAGAGCGTCACGCCGGGGCCTGATAAGGCCCTGAAAACATCCTGTCCGGCATTTCCGAGGCATCAACAGATCCTAATGTGACGCTCTAGAGTTTGCACCAGCACCGCTCTGGTATCAATTTTAGAGCGTTACACGGGGCCTGATGAGACTGTGACAAAATCTTGTCAGAACCTTATCAACCATTTTCAGGGCTTCAACAGGGCCTGAAGTAATGCTCTAGAGTTTATTCCAGCAGTGCCCAATTGGAAATTTTACAGCCGTAAATCGGGGCCTAACGAGGTCCTGATTAGGCGTTTTCCGGGACTCATTAGAGTCTCATGGATCGCCTTAGAGTTTGTGCGAGCACGACTCTGGTAACAACTTTAGCCTTACATGGGGCCTGATGAGGCCGTGACAAAATCTTGTCAGGCCCTTATCAAGCATTTTTAGGACCTCATCAGGGCCTGACATAATGGTCTAGAGTGTACACCAGCACTGCCCTATTAGACATTTTACAGACCTGATGAGCCCTTGATCAGGCATTTTCCGGGACTCATCAGAGTCTCATGGATCGTTTTAGAGTTTGTACCAGCACTGGTCGGCTCCCGAAGTGTCCCGACAAGGCCCCGATAAAAATCTCAAAATTGCCAAACAATCTGTACACTCCATAGCGGTATTTTCAACCTATCATCGTAACATAATCGCCGTCAGCCAATATTCCCAAGCCAACATTGTCGTGCTCGCGAGGAATAAGAAAACGCAGGTATAAGTCGGTTACTCTCGGAGAATAACGAAACTATGCCGAGCGAGTGACTCGCTCGGGAATGAAAATTCTCCTTCGAATCTCATTGCTGCATCGCGAAAAGTCGCGGGTCGCTTTATTCCTCTCGGCACTCACTTCTCCGTTCGAGGTGGACCAGAAAAGCGAGGAAATTACAATCTCCCGTTACTTTAATATTTAATAACGCGGCCAGAGTCCCAGGTCTCTCTTTGTCCTACCCTCAGCATCGGCGAGAGGCGCGCGGTAACTTTTTACCCTCGCGACTCTCCGGGTAAAGCAGCCCCAGCGGTGGTCGAAGTGGAGAAGCATCGCGGGTTTTAGCATTCCGAGATGTTCATTGAAAAAGTAATCGCACCGCGGCTTCAAAAAGAAGAAGAAAAACCGTATGACATAATGAACGCAGTTACTCTTCCGGGTACATAAGCAAGTGCCACAATGGAAGTTCCCGAGCGGTCCTCGAGACCGCATGCGCGTATCCCTATGTAAAAGCTCATGACCCGATGACGCGTTCCTCAGGACTATTGTGGTCCGACAACAGAATTCAACTTTGACAATCAATGGTTTTTACTCGCCTCGTCAAGGTGGGCTTCCCGGACCGATGGCCTTGTCGCTACTTGCTGCCGATGAACCGCCGAAATTTTTCCTATCCAGGAGCGACTTCTTGTTATCGACACCTGATCTGATCAATGGTCCATCACCGATGCCAGCCGGCGCGTGACATCGTCCTCCGTCAAATCGATCCATCTCCACGGGAGCCAGGCAAGTGACGCGACGAACCGACTCGGTTCGGATTCTCAAGACAGTTCGCACGGGGATTCCCCCATCGTCTTAAGTGCCCATACCTGGGCCGGATCCGATGGGTTCCCTTTCCGGTCTCATCGTTTCACTCCTTCGCCTCTCGAGATTCAACATCCGACCAGCCGATCTGTCGGTGTCCTTGATCCTCCCGACACCGGAGCGGGAACCCACTTGATTCCGGTCGGCCCGCTCCTCATCCGCCGGTCGTTTTCCGGAGTTCGATTGATCCGGTGTTTGCGAAAGGGATGAACTCCACTTTTCTCAGATCGCCGCCGTTCGCGGTCCCATTGTGACCGGACTGTTGCTGCTCGCTTCGGCCACCGAGAGGATTACACAGAATCCTCATATCGCCCGTCCGCTTGATCCATCCCGTCTGCGAGGCCGTCTGAAAGGACCCCGGTGAATGAGCTCCCGCCGCTTTCATTTACTAATCCACCGCTGGTACCGAACAGTTCGCCTGGCGATACTTCCCGCCTCCGCCCCACTCGTGGGAAACCAGCGCCACCCTCAGCGATCGACAACCGTTTCCTTGATCGGCCGATTCACCCGGCAATGTCATTATTTCGTGGTCCACTTGATCACCGAACGACCCACCGGCGCACCGATTACTTTAGTTTGGGACATCTGATGACTAGGGTCTTCGTTGTCCGTCGGGGACGCTATTGGGATACGATAAAATGCTATTCCCGGGAGTTTGGGGGCTTCAAAATGTTGCGGACCACCGGTTCTCGAGTTGGCATTGCTCTTTCACTCTAAAGAACCACCACCAACCATCTCTGACACCGTATTGTCAAAACCACCACATACCGCCACTAAAAGTCCACATTCTTTGTGGAGGTGCTTTTGTCCGACTATCCGTTGGTTCCTCGCGCCCGCTGGCGCAACAGTGGTTCCACCGGTGACTGTCGCGAAGCAGATGTGACTCGACTACGACCGCGGTTTCACCGACCGGCGAGGAGAGGAGCCGCGGTCCCCCGGCATCGAAAACCGCACGTGATCAGCGGAAAAGGACTACTACTGGAACACACACACACCTTCCGGGTTTCTCTCGATCGTCATCGACTCTCCTCGTGGCAAAGTCGCCGAAGTTGGGCTTCCAGATGAGGAAGCACCGGTAGAAGTTCCTCGACTTCCGGATCGACCAAAGTCGTTTATCCCAATCCCAAGTTCTCCCGGGCTCGCAATTGTTTTTGTATCGGTTCCGTTCGCCACACCTGCACCACTGGTACCGTCGCTGGAGCTTCGGCCTGCGTTCGTCGGCGAACAGCGAACGGCGAACGACTGGCTGTCTGGTCGCGAATCCCGAGGTAGCCGTGGAGAGAGAAAGCGAGGACAGAGGACGATAGGGGAAACCGGAGAGCAAGAGGGTTGCCGCGGGGGTGGGTGAGCGATTCCGTTCCAACCCCTCTGCTCACGAACGAAGCCCCAATTCCCGACTCATGCTACTACTACTACTACCACCACTGGCGCGCTGCTACTACAACCATCCCCCTCCCAGCAGGAGCAGAACTGCCTTTCCCTTCTGCCGCAACTCGCACCGCACCACCACACCTACAACTACACCAACCCCATCATTGCTGTTCTGCTCTACCAGACGGAGTGTGAGAGAGGGATCCTTCGGCTCTCCCGCTGGATGCTTCGCGCAGGACCCCGCCAGCCGGAATGGAGCGAGATGGCGAGACGATCCCACCAGCATCCTCCACGATTTCGCGCACCCTGTCCTCTCCGCGTCGTCCGAAAACACACCTACCCCTCTTGACCATATCCCAGGTTGACGCGCTAACCGGACTGGCCGCGCTCGCGGGATGTTCAACAAAAATACTCGGAGACCTCCGAAAAATGTCGCTTCGACGGCTCGACAGCTTTTCGACCGGGAGGAAGGAAAGTCCGCCGCGTTTCCGGTCAAATGATGGTTTTTTGTTTTTTTTTTTTAATTTATTTTGATATCAAATAGTGGCGCCAAAAATTTTACGTGAGTGACTGGTCGGTGAGGTGTTCTGGGATGTTGAAAAATCATGCGGACGAATATTTAAAAATGCAACAGTTCCATTTTGAAAAATCGAAAAAATTTAACGATTATGATTTTCTCGTTCATACGCGTATACATTTTCATTGACATTTCCTAATTTATGGGTACGCTATGCAAAACATTTTGTTTGAAAATTAATGAACGGTGTTGGAAGCTTTTTTTTTACATAAACTGCTTCTGAAATTTCAAACACATGTGCGTTGCAGATTTACAATGAAATTCTTATTTTTAATGGAAATTTTTATAAACTTCATCAAAAGATTTGTAATTTTAATATCTGACATTTTTATTTTACAACAGATGTACATTTAAGGTACGCTATGCAAAACATTTTGTTTGAAAATTAATGAACGGTGTTGGAAGCTTTTTTTTTACATAAACTGCTTCTGAAATTTCAAACACATGTGCGTTGCAGATTTACAATGAAATTCTTATTTTTAATGGAAATTTTTATAAACTTCATCAAAAGATTTGTAATTTTAATATCTGACATTTTTATTTTACAACAGATGTACATTTAATGTTAAATTAATGTAAGCAATGTAAGCAGATGTTAAGTTCAAGTACATTAAATTGACAATTTATTTTTACAGTGTAGGTATAAACATTTCATAAAATTATTTTACCATATTTATTAATATTAATCTTTATGCATTTTTCAATGTTTACTAATATTGAAAAAAATCTGTTTTCTCCGATAATTTGTTACATTCCGTCTCGGCGATTTTTTACTGGCAAAAAAAAAGGTAAATTACGATTATCGTGGCGAAATCGTCGAACCATTTCGTTAACTGTTATCTTTTAATTAACATTTTTATTGAAATTTCCTAATTTCTGCATAGATATAAACATTTCATAAAATTATTTTACCATATTTATTAATATTAATCTTCATGTATTTTTCAATGTTTACTAATATTGAAAAAAATCTTTTTCCTCCGATAATTTGTTATATTCCGTCTCGGCGATTTTTTAATGGCAAAAAAAAGGTAAATCACGATTTTCATGCCGAAATCGTCGAACCATTTCGTTAACTCTTATCTTTTAATTAACATTTTTATTGAAATTTCCTAATTTCTGCATAGATATAAACATTTCATAAAATTATTTTACCATATTTATTGATATTAATCATATATTAATCATATATTAATCATATATTAATCATATATATTAATCATATTTATTAATATTAACCATATTTATTAATATTACTAACATTGAAAAAAATCTGTTTTTTTCCGATAATTTGTTACATTCGTACTTGGCGATTTTTTACTGGCAAAAAAAAGGTAAATCACGATTTTCGTGCCGAAATCGTCGAACCACCCCGTTAACCATTATCTTGTCCCAGAAAGAGCTTTTGTCCCACCGTGACATTGGCGGCTTGTTTGATATTCCTCGTCGCAGCTATAACGACCTCTCCGACCGTTTGAATAATGGTTGTACGTAAAAGTTGGCTCCTCGTTATCCGGTGACTTGCTTTCTTAATAGTTGGCACCGTAATTGGACACGAGATTTCAGATAATCGTCGTTTCCACGGTGAACTCGAGAGTTCTCTATTAACTTCGATGAAACTCGTTGAAGGAGCTACACGCGAGGCACGGCTGCATTTTTTTGTCGCAAATTATTTTGCCAATGGAACGGGAAAAAAAGTGCCAATTTACCCGAGCGACGCAGGACAACCGACCGTTCGACGACAGGGAGATTGTGACGTGATATTCATCTTATAGGGATGTTGCAGGGCAAGATGGACCAGGAAAGGGACCCGGTTTTTTTTTTTTTTTGCGAAAAAAAGCGTGCAAAGTGATTTTCACAATTACTTCCTCATGTTTAACGATTTTGCGATTTTCCTCTCTGATAAATTTCGTTTTTTTTTTTTTCATTTTCAACTCTTTTTTTGCTTCCTCATAGAGGAAGCTTTGTTTTGGTAAAAAAAAATAAAAAAAAAAATAAAAAATTCGAGATTTTAATCAAAACATGTTCAGAATGTTCTAAAACGTCGAAAAATCACATTTAGAAAAAATGTCCGGATGTATGCGTGTGTGTGTGTGTGTGTATGAAATTGACGTGCAAAATTCAAACCGCTATAACTCGAGAACGCCTTGACCGATCAAGCTGAAATCTGGCACACATCATGTGTGATCAATAGTCAATGTTTGGTCAAAATGTCATTAAAAAATGTTCAGTTGTTTTTTTTTTGTACGCCATTTTTAATTTCTTCAAAAATGTCTGTTCGCGCTCTAGCGCTCGCAATTTTTTAGCTATCGGGCTAAAAAGGCGTACAGAGATGGAATATGATAACCCGATGATCCCATTAAAATTTCAAAAGAATCGATCGAACCGTTCAAATTTTATGACATTTTGAATTTTTCGATTTTTATGCAATTTTTGTTTTTTTTTTGTTTTTCAAGACGCATTTTTCCACATTAAATGTTCATCTGTGTATAAAAAAGTGTCAAATTCGTGATCAGCATGAAGAAATACATGGAATTACAGTCCTGGGGTGACAACTAGCGAAAAAGTTTATCGGGCATTTTTGTAGCCAAAATTGGAAAAATTAGTGTTTGTCGGTATTATTAAACAGCGATTTCTTTGCTTTCCGATGGCATCGCGGAAAAATCCAGGGGTCTATCGTGATTTAAGACAATAAATACACAACAGGATGGATATGACGGAATTAAAATAATTAGATTAAGTGATGTCATTTGAACTTTTCGAGTAAAAATTGAAAGATTGAAAAAACAAATTTGGAACACATAATTGCATGTATTTTTCGCGCCGAGCACAGATCCTACATCCGTTTTGAGCAAAAGTGTAACGTTGGTGTATTTTTTTGGGCTAAACCTGAGTCAGCCACCAGTTTTGACTCAAAGTTAAATACGATATTGATGTGGGCAAAAAAGTTGAAAATTTACATGTTCATATAGCTTCCTCATAAAAGTTGAAAGTTGAAAGTTGAAAGTTGAAAGTTGAAAGTTGAAAGTTGAAAGTTGAAAGTTGAAAGTTGAAAGTTGAAAGTTGAAAGTTGAAAGTTGAAAGTTGAAAGTTGAAAGTTGAAAGTTGAAAGTTGAAAGTTGAAAGTTGAAAGTTGAAAGTTGAAAGTTGAAAGTTGAAAGTTGAAAGTTGAAAGTTGAAAGTTGAAAGTTGAAAGTTGAAAGTTGAAAGTTGAAAGTTGAAAGTTGAAAGTTGAAAGTTGAAAGTTGAAAGTTGAAAGTTGAAAGTTGAAAGTTGAAAGTTGAAAGTTGAAAGTTGAAAGTTGAAAGTTGAAAGTTGAAAGTTGAAAGTTGAAAGTTGAAAGTTGAAAGTTGAAAGTTGAAAGTTGAAAGTTGAAAGTTGAAAGTTGAAAGTTGAAAGTTGAAAGTTGAAAGTTGAAAGTTGAAAGTTGAAAGTTGAAAGTTGAAAGTTGAAAGTTGAAAGTTGAAAGTTGAAAGTTGAAAGTTGAAAGTTGAAAGTTGAAAGTTGAAAGTTGAAAGTTGAAAGTTGAAAGTTGAAAGTTGAAAGTTGAAAGTTGAAAGTTGAAAGTTGAAAGTTGAAAGTTGAAAGTTGAAAGTTGAAAGTTGAAAGTTGAAAGTTGAAAGTTGAAAGTTGAAAGTTGAAAGTTGAAAGTTGAAAGTTGAAAGTTGAAAGTTGAAAGTTGAAAGTTGAAAGTTGAAAGTTGAAAGTTGAAAGTTGAAAGTTGAAAGTTGAAAGTTGAAAGTTGAAAGTTGAAAGTTGAAAGTTGAAAGTTGAAAGTTGAAAGTTGAAAGTTGAAAGTTGAAAGTTGAAAGTTGAAAGTTGAAAGTTGAAAGTTGAAAGTTGAAAGTTGAAAGTTGAAAGTTGAAAGTTGAAAGTTGAAAGTTGAAAGTTGAAAGTTGAAAGTTGAAAGTTGAAAGTTGAAAGTTGAAAGTTGAAAGTTGAAAGTTGAAAGTTGAAAGTTGAAAGTTGAAAGTTGAAAGTTGAAAGTTGAAAGTTGAAAGTTGAAAGTTGAAAGTTGAAAGTTGAAAGTTGAAAGTTGAAATTTTTATATCACTTTCTCATAATGGTCCTTTATTCGGAAAGCTTCCTCTATGAGGAAGCCCGAAATATAGTAAATGCTTTCTCATAGAAGGAGCTTTCCGAATAAAGGACCATTATGAGAAAGTGATATAAAAATTTCAACTTTAAACTTTCAACTTTCAACTTTTATGAGGAAGCGATGTGAAAATTTCAATTTTTTTAATTGTATTTTTGAGTTCAGTATAAAAAACCATGTGCAAACTACTTTGCACCTTTTTCTTTCGTAAGATAAAAAAATGTCTACATCTCATAAAATTAAAACCGTCGAAATCTACAGCCGAGTTTATAACAGGAAATCGCAAACCAAAATTTGCGGATTTTGTGATGTCAAGGCGATGTTTAATGTATAATTCGCCGCTGATTACATAAATATAACTCATTTTACTGTTTGCGTGATATTTCATTCGAAAACTCGTGTTAGACGTAAGAAAACAAATTTTTCAAAAAAAATTCTAAATTTTCAAAATCTCATAAAATTTAAACGGCTCGATCAATTTTTGCTAAATTTCATACGAAACATTGTACGGTGCTGATCCATTCCCGTGCCGAATTTGAGATCGATACCTCCGTGTTAACTCGGATTACGTCATTATTAGTAATTTTTCAAAAACATCGAAATTTCGTAAAATCTGTTACCTCAGGTGGATTTCGACAAAATTCAATACCAAAGGTCTTTATTCATAGTATCGTATTTATATGCATTTTTAGGACGATAGCTCAAAATTTACGGAAGCTAGAGCTATCACAGACATTTTTGAAAAATTTAAAAATCACGAAAAATTTCGAATTTGGCCTCAATCTTCATGAAAATGATACTGAAGGAAGATACGCGACCACTCTACTGGTGTACAAAATTTCAACCAGCTATCTAAAGCCGTTTCCGAGTTAGAGTCATTTTAAAGGATGCAAGTCTGTTACATACGAATCCCAGAAAACAAACGCCCGGAAAAAACCCCCCGAAAAAAACCCACCGGAAAAAAACCCCCCGGAAAAAACACCCCGAAAAAAACCCCGAAAAAACCCCCGAAAAAACCCCCCGAAAAAAACCCCCCGAAAAAAACCCCCCGGAAAAAACCCACCGAAAAAAACCCCCCTGAAAAAAACCACGGAAAAATAACCCCTGAAAAATAACCCCAGAAACCGCGAAAAAGAAAAAACTAAAAAAAGGGGTTGAAATACCTATCCGAGTTTTTTTTCTTTTATCTGGGGTTTTTTTTCCGGGGTATTTTTTTCCAGGGGGCCTTTTTCGGGGGGTTTCTTTCCAGTTATTTTTCCGCCTACCGTTACATACACACACACATACACATACATACATCCGGAAGACAGCTAAAAATCAAATTTCTCGACGTTTTCGACCATTCCTAGTACGCTGACATTAAAATCACGAAATTTGTTTACTTTTTATTTTTTCACGAAAACATAGCTTCCTCTATGGGGAAGCCAAAAAAAAAAAAGTGGTTGAAAATCGTCCGTTTTGCCCCGTCGGTCCATCTAGCCCTGCCCTCTTCTAAACGCTCCGGGGCTTTAAATAGCGAAAGAATTGGCCCTGAAACCACATACTTAGCTCGAAGGAAGGAATGCCGGGAGAAATTGTGGCTCGGCCGGTGCGGCTATAGGGGCGGACGAGGCAAAGCGTTCCCTCTGGTTAAAAACGGCCCGAAATGGTCCGTTTTGCTCCGGGATTCCGTCTCGCCCCGCCGCCTCGCCAGCCACTTCCGGAATGGAAGCGGAGCTTTTCCCCGGTGACCGGAAGTCACTGCTTCATGACTATTCTGCGGGTTTAAAGTTGCCGCACACGTGTTACTCTACTGCTCCGCGGTTGCTTTATGAGTAGTGCACGTGAGGCCGCCTACGATCCGTCGGGGGATGAATCCTGGACGGGGAGTTCAATCGTTGCACTACCGCGAGCCACTCCGCGCGTCCGGTTCGAGTAGAATTTTCAAATCGATATTTCACCCACTAAGCGAAAACTGTACCGAGCTTATTAAAACTGGCTCTTGTAGACAAGTTTCAGCCCCCTCGATGCGAAGAACCGCGCGCTACACTCTCGTAACGATTATCTTAAAAACGTTGGCCTTCCACGCTCCCTTGTTGCCGTACTTTTTTTTCTTACCGTCCCACGGAGTTTGTATATATATTTTTTAATAAGCGCAATTAATAGGGTAATCCCGGATGATATAGCCAAGTTTTTTTTTTTTTTTTTTTTTTTTTAAGCGTAAAACGGGAGGTGAGGCCTTAGAAAGTTAATTAAAAAATTGTTGCTAGTAGGCCGTAAACATTGATGTTGAGTATTTAAGGCAACCGCTTCTAAATATTTCGCGAGAGTGGGAAAGGCAATTCCGTTGGCTTCGCCTCGTAGAAGACACAACGATCGGTCATACCAACTGGCAAGCCATTCCTCTCAGCAGAGCACGCAACCCGGCAGATAATACAATCTGGCAAGCCATATCATCAGTAAAGTCATACCATCCGCCGAGCCATACAATCTACCGGGCCATACAATCTCCCGAGCCATACAATCTACCGAGCCATACAATCTACCGAGCCATACAATCTACCGAGCCATACAATCTACCGAGCCATACCATCCGCTCAGCCATACCATCCGCTCAGCCATACCATCCGCTCAGCCATACCATCCGCTCAGCCATACGATCCGCACAGCCATACCATCCGCACAGCCATACCACCAGCTCAGGCCTACCACCAGCTCAGCCATACCACCAGCTCAGCCATACCACCAGCTCAGCCATACGATCCGCTCAGCCATACCACCAGCTCAGCCATACCACCAGCTCAGCCATACCACCAGCTCAGCCATACCACCAGCTCAGCCGTACCACCAGCTCAGCCATACGATCCGCTCAGCCATACCACCAGCTCAGTTATACCATCCGCTCAGCCATACCACCCGCTCGGCCATACCATCCGCCGAGCGATACTAGGCGAGCCATACAATCCACCGAACCATACCACCCGCGGAGCCATACAACCCGCCGGGTCATACCATCATCCCAGCCATACCCCTCGCGGAACCATACCATCGCGGCAGCCATACAAGATGGCAGCCGATACCAATCGATAGGCCATATCAGCTGTTAGGCCGTATCACGCCTCTTCATATATAAATTGATTTAGTTTATCGCTTCGAGATAGGGTGTTTGGAGATAAAAATACATCGATCGACCCATACACACACACACACGCACACACACACCGCGAGCGATAGGTAACATCGCTCGTGGTGTGGCACAAAACCGAAAGAGAAAAAGACAAATACACAAATACACACACACAAAGAGAGAGAGAGAGAGAGAGAGAGAGAGAGAGAGAGAGAGAGAGAGAGAGAGAGAGAGGGTGACGAGATCGACACTGTCTGGCCATGCTCGAACGTATCAGATCACCCGAGACTCAATCTCGATGCCCAATGAATCAAAACAAATTGCTTTATTGTTAGGATATCGAAAAACAGTCGCGCGACAAAAAGGAGAAAATAAAAATAAAAATTTAAGTTCGGAGCAATAATAACCCGACACGATAGCACCGTTGCAAATTGACAACTGGCCTTTCGCATTGAACAAAAGGGTAATTTAAAAAAAAACATACATATATTGTATATACATATATATATATATATATATATATATATATATATATATATATATATATATATATATATATATATATATATATATATATATATATATATATATATATATATATATATATATATATATATATATATATATATATATATATATATATATATATATATATATATATATATATGTATATATATATATATATATATATAGATATAGATATATATATATATATATATCTATATATATATATATATATATTGAAAAAACATAAAACAACCCCCGAAAGCTTTCGTGCCGTTGCATAATTTTCAATGCATCCTAACGCATTGAATGCATATTAATTTTTTTTTGTTTCTTTTTTTGCTATTTTTTTATTTTATTTTATCGTTAACTCTCGACTCTCGGATATTTACCATAACTCGGTAATCGTCGATGGGGGCTCACGCGAGGGTGAAATCGGAGAGCGGCGCGATGCGGCCGTCGCTCTTTCAGTGGATAGCGCGAGTACCGGTCAGCCGGGCGCATGAGCGCGCCACCGGGACACCCCGCACCCACCGTATTGAGTGGTCACAATGGCACAGTAGGTTTGAATACTGCGGAGGAGAAAAAAAGAAATTCTACCGGTTCCGAAAAAAAAATTGTATAATTAATTTCGGAAGAAAAAGTATAATAAGTTAAGTGCATAATTTATGATCATTTTTTTTTTTTTTTATTTTGTAGGGGTTATTGCAGCAAATATTAATATAGAGGTGGTATCGAAAATGTTTTTTCACACACTGATCACGCACTAAACACCGATAACGTAAAAAAAAAAAAAGAATCAGAGTTTTCCATAATTTTTCGGAAAATACTTCGAATTTTTCTGATAATTTGTGACCGTTTGTGACGGTTGTGCTGAGAAGACGGTAGAGATATTCAGCAAACAGGTAGATATTCAGAAAATCAGAGAAAAATGTTCGGAGATCTCTGAAAAATCACTGAAACGCCCCTTGGATAAATCTCCCATTAATTACCATTAAAAAATTCCATTGGTTACCATTTACTATTCGTTAAAGATAATTCAATGGGGTTTTGCCAATGGTATTATTCCCATTTGTACTACCGTTTAATATACCATTCGATATGCCATTCACTTTCCCATTCGTTCTATGGTTTTTTTGATCCTGCTGGCATTCCCATTCGCGGATAAATATGCTATATATATAAAATTGTCAAATTTTCTACAGTGTCTAAATATGTAACAAATAAAAAAGCTGCAATGATCCCGAAAAATGTCTCCTATTGTTCATAAATAATTTCGGTTCTTGAGTTTACAGCTACTATTATGTACTCATTTAACTGCGATTCATTATCGCTCATACCACTTAAGTGAAAGTTGCCACTCACACACGTGATTCCCTAGTGTTTGTCGATTCGATTCTCATTCCTCGTCAATTATAAATAGTTAGACGTGCCATTAAAGATTCCCTAGCTTTTTACCGTTCGATTCAGTTCTCAGTTATTCCCAATGGTAAGAAATACCATTTCAGCTGTTCCAGTTATCCTCCAATGGACTACCATTAATAACTAAGGGAAAAAGTATAATTTCTCACGTCCCATTCACTTTTCAGTGAATTCCCATTAATAACGAATGGCAAAAAGTACCACTTGAATTTTCCCAGTCCATTGGAATTGGACTCCCATTAGTGACGAATGGAAAAACGTAACATTAAAGATTTCCCACTGATTTGCCAGTGGAGTACCATTAATAATGAATGGTAGAAAGTACCGTTTCAATGTCACCCATGAATTTCCATTAGGATCCCATTGATTACCTTTGGATACCATTCATTACCATTAAACGCCCAATCGAAAACTTTGTCAATGGCGGCTAACAATTTTAGCCGCGGCTTAGTCGGCTAAGTTGGTTTGGCCGTCTAAAAATTGGCCGCAGTTTAGCCGACTATTATTTTTTTATTGCGAATTACTTTTTGATCTTTCCATGAAAAAAAAAAAAAAAAAAAAAAAAATCAACGATTACTGAAAAATCTGAAAAAATTCATACGTATTCAGAAAAATAAACGAATCACTTTCACGAAAAAAAAAAGTTGGGTTGCGGGCAAATTTGTTAAGCAATTATTTTTTTCATCAATTTGTTAATAACATTTTGTAATTATTATTGTGCAAAATAAATCTTCTCAGTACCTTTAGTATGCATGAATTTTTTCAGATTTTTATACCATCAAGAAGTACTTGCAATTTTTCTATTATTTTTGTCGAACTTATGCGAAGCACCCTCAGCGAGACTCCCTCCTTAAGGTAGCTATGTCGCTTCGCGCTCATTTCGCAAAAGTTCGAGAAAAATAAGAGAAAATTGCATGCACTTCTCGACGGTAGAAAATTCTGGAAAAATTCATGCATACTAAAGGTACTGAAAAGACTAATTGTGCATAATAATAATTTCAAAATGTTATTAACAAATTAATCAAAAAATTAATTGTTTAACAAATTATCCGGCAACGTAACTGTTTTTTTTAGTGAAAATGATTTGTTAATTTTTCTGAATACGTATGAATTTTTTCAGATTTTTCAGTCAACTTTGATTTTTTTTTTTATGGAAAAAATGTGTGAAAAAAACAAAAAAATCAAGGTTGACTGAAAAATCTGAAAAAATTCATACGTTTTCAGAAAAATGAACGAATGATTTTCATTAAAGAAAAAAGTTGTTTTGCCCGATAATTCGTTAAACAATCAATTTTTTCATTAATTTGTTAATGACATTTTGAAATTATTATTATGCGAAATTAATCTTTTCAGTACCTTTAATGTGCATGAATTTTGTTCAGATTTTTATAACGTCGACAAGTACTTGGAATTTTCTCGAATTTTTCGCGAACTTATGCGAAATGAGCGCGAAGCGAAACAGCTACCTTAAACGCTGAATCGACAACTTTGCCAAGGGTTGCCATCCCGAATACATTTGAGTATTCGAATAATTCGAACACCTTTAATCATTCAAATTATTCGAATATTTTTAATATTAAAATACGAATTATTTGTATTCAATTCACCATGAATTATTAATATTTTTGAATATTCTCACATACCTACGCAGTAAAAAATAATTTCCTAAAATCGGAATGCCAAATTTCCAAAAAAAAATAAAAATATATTTTCTCAAACAAGCGACAAACTTCTTTGTCACTTATTTGAACACACGAACATGTCCTTCGATTTTCTGTATTATTGACAATTTTGCTTTGCCACTTTTGTCGGTAAACCTAAAAAATTACCAAACAAAAAATTGTCGAAGTTTGTGGACAAGTAATTTGTCGTAAAAAGTGCAATTTTTTTTTTTTTACCGTGCAGTCTTTCGTCCTGATGGGCAGTCGAGAGTGAACAAAAAATCTGCCACAAATCGAATTCACGGTGGGATCGATCGGCCAGTTAGCGAACATCGAACATTGCATTGGGCAATTGGCGGTGATTTATGCCGATGATCGATCGACGTATATTTGGTCATTGGCAGATCTTGGAGTAGGATCGGCCACCGAGCAACATTAATTCAACTGGCCTTAATTTCGGGTGGTTAAGTGCGAGCGTAGACAATCGCTAATCCAACATTCACACCCCATCCGAGCACCGTCGAACCTTCTGGGGGCGGAGGGGGGAGGGGGGCGGGGGAAGGAGAAATATCCAGCGCTGGTTAATCTAAGATTATCCTTAGCCAAGGTCGAGCGGGCCGCGAGCCTCGAGGAGGTTTAACAGCCGGTGAGTATAACCATGTACAAGGACGCGAACGATCGGTGCCGACTTAAAATCTCGTTTAAATGCGGCCGCGGTAGGTACGCCGGTGAACGTCCAGACGTCGAGTGCTCAGTGCTGAGAGAGAGAGAGGGAGAGAGAGAGAGAGAGAGAGAGAGAGAGAGAGAGAGAGAGAGTCGGTCAGCTCTTTAACCGGAGTCAACGATCCCGTGGATTATGCGAGACAAATTTCTTGAACGATATAGGGCTCGATCACGCCTCCCCGTTCGAGCTCGGTTGGCCTTCGTTGATGCAATGAGATAAAGAATGGCGAATATGGCGCGGTCTATGTTTGCCCCCTTGGCAAAGGTTTTTTTCTTTTTTTTTTTCCCCATCGAGCGTATAAGGTAGTTCTTACGTTTTGATCGAATCTAGATAGGCGAGCAAATATAATATCAAATGAAAGGGTAAGATGCGTAGAGCGTAACAGCAAAGTTTAGAATCCTTCCACCGTTTAGTTATTGCGATATAGGCTTGTAAAAGTTGCCAATTTTACACAGAGCTGGAAGAAGTACCGAAAAGTACTTAAAGTACGAAGTACTGGAAAGTACTCGAAGTACGAAGTACCGAAAAGTACGCAGAGTACTTAGAGCACTAAGTACTTGAAGTACTTAGAGCACTAAGTACCTCGAAGTACTTAAAGTATTAAGTAGTTGAAGCACTTAGAGCACTAAGTACTTGAAGTACTTATAATGCTTAGAATTCTGAGTACTTGAAGTACTTAGAGTGCTTAGAATACTGCGTACTTAGCATTCTTAGAACATTCAGTACTTGGAGTACTCGGAGTAATAGAATACTACACGCTTAGCGTACTTAGATCACCACGTACTTAGAGTACTTGGGGTACTAAGTACTGAAAAGTACTTAAAGTACTAAGAACCCAAAAGTACTTGACGTACTAAGTACCCGCAAGTACTATGTACCGCAGGTACTTTGAGTACAAGGTAATTTCCGGACATAAAGTACTTTTATAAAATCCAAAGTACAGAGTACTTTTTCTTCTTAATCGGAAGAGGTGAAATTCAACGAGTACGAAATTGAGAGAGGGATTTTCAAATCAAACGGCCCTGTTCACGATCAACCCGTTGGTGAAGTTTTCCATTGGGCGTTTAAGGGTAATGAGTGGTATCGAAAGGTAATCAATGGGATCCTAATGGAAATTCATTATCGCTTATACCATTTAAGTGAAAGTTGCTACTCACACACGCGATTCCCTGGAGTTTGGCGACTCGATTCTTATTCCTCGTCAATTATAAATAGTTGGACGTGCCATTGAACATTCCCAAGCTTTTTACCGTTCGATTCAGTTCCCATTTATTCCCAAAGGTGAGAAATACCATTTCAGCTGTTCCAGTTATGCTCCAATGGACTAACATTAATAACGAAGGGAAAAAGTAGCATTTGTCACGTCCCATTGACTTGTTAGTGAACTCCCATTAATAACGAATAGGGAAAAAGTACCAATCGAACTGTCCCAGGAAATTGCCATTGGTCTCCTATTGGTACCGAATGGGAAAACGTACCACTTAAAATTTCCCACTGATTTGCCAGTGAAGTCCCATTAAGAATGAATGGTAGAAAGTACCGTTCCAATGTTCCCCGTGAATTTCCATTAGGATCCCATTGATTACCTTTGGATACCATTAATTACCATTAAACGCCCAATGGAAAACTTTATCAAGGGAACTTTTACACACGTGATTCCCTAGTATTTGTCGAGTCGATTCTTATTCCTCGTCAATTATAAATAGTTAGACGTCCCATTAAAGATTCCTTAGCCGTTTACCGTTCGAATCAATTTCCATTTATTACCAAAGGTAAGAAATACCATTTCAGCTGTTAAAGTTGTGCTCCAATAGACTAACATTAATAACGAACGGAAAAAATATCATCCTTACGTCCTATTGACTTGTCAGTGAACTTCCTTTAATAACGAATGGGAGAAAGTACCACTTGAATTTTCCCAGTCCTACGCAATTGGACTCCCATTAATAACGAATAGGGAAAAAGTACCAATCGAACTTTTCCACGAAATTGCCATTGGTCTCCTATTGGTATCGAATGGGAAACCGCACCATTTAAAATTTCCCACTCATTTGCCAGTGAAGTCCCATTAAGAATGAATGGTAGAAAGTACCGTTCCAATGTTCCCCATGAATTTCCATTAGGATCCCATTGATTACCTTTGGATACCATTAATTACCATTAAATGCCCAATGGAAAACTTTGTCAACGGTGCTGATCAAGATCTTGGCGTGGATTCGTACCTTCCAGTGGGTCCTCCAGACGATCGGCTGTGTGTTATGCTTATTCATGCATCCCTCCGGTACAAGAAGAAGTGTACTCGTAAATCGAATGGCAGGTATTCCGCACGCGGCGGAGCCACCGTCTTCCGGTTCTCTTCTTCCCTCCCGTCTGGCATCCATCAGCGAGATACCGGGAGTTAAATGGCGACGCAGCCGTGGAGAAGGACGAGTGGGGGGGGGGGGGGGATAGTAGAAGAAGAAAAGATAGCGGACAATGATGAAATCGTCGCAGGTATTAAGGGTCAAAGAAAGCCCGAGTGACAAAGGGAAAAAAAACGATTCCATTCGTATCTTGAAACGCGGGATCAATGGCGGGAGAGAACTATGGCAAGAGGGACGATAAAAAAATTCCTCGGATGCCAATCACTCGCCCTCTTCTTATATCCCTTCTGACTTATTCTTCCTTTTCTCCGTTGCTACACAGTGGGGAAAAAAAAAGGTTTCGACGCATAACAAATATTTCTTGTGCACAATGGTACATAACAGAACTGCGCAAAATACTCTAAAGTATTTAAAATGAAAAAAAACTATATGTACTTAAAATATAAAATACTTTTTGTATTTTAAATACATTTATAAGTACTTTTGTAAATACTTTTTTTAAAATCAATACGACATGCCTGGACAGCGTGGGACAGGGCGGGACAGGGATGGACACGGTGAGACAGGGTGGATTTTGGACGACTGAGCCGGCTTGGTCACGCTCGCCCATTACGCTCGTTCATCACGCTCGCCCATCGATCCGTCCCATCGATCCGTCCCATCGATCCCTCCCATCGATCCGTCCCATCGATCCGTCCCATCGATCCGTCCCATCGATCCGTCCCATCGATCCGTCCCATCGATCCGTCCCATCGATCCGTCCCATCGATCCGTCCCATCGATCCGTCCCATCGATCCGTCCCATCGATCCGTCCCATCGATCCGTCCCATCGATCCGTCCCATCGATCCGTCCCATCGATCCGTCCCATCGATCCGTCCCATCGATCCGTCCCATCGATCCGTCCCATCGATCCGTCCCATCGATCCGTCCCATCGATCCGTCCCATCGATCCGTCCCATCGATCCGTCCCATCGATCCGTCCCATCGATCCGTCCCATCGATCCGTCCCATCGATCCGTCCCATCGATCCGTCCCATCGATCCGTCCCATCGATCCGTCCCATCGATCCGTCCCATCGATCCGTCCCATCGATCCGTCCCATCGATCCGTCCCATCGATCCGTCCCATCGATCCGTCCCGTTCGGCCTAATCGTACAGCCAAGAAAACCAAAAGTATTTTGTATTTTGCATTTTTAAAAGTACTTAAAATGCCAAAAAGTATTTGAGTACATAAAATATGTATTTTAAATACTGAAAATACATCAAGTATTTAAAATACTGCCCAGCTCTGGTACGTAATATGTTTTTTTTTTCAACTGACTGTACTTTTATCTGAGAAGTCGTGAGAATTGACTTCCTCGTAATTTTCCTTTATTCGCAAAGCTTCTTTTATAAGAAAGCGTTTTCTATATTTTTTGCTTCCTCGATAAACCTCGATAAACACACATACACACACACACACACACACACTATCAGGAAATTTTTATCTATATACGATTTTTCTACATTTTAGAATATTTTTGAAGGCCGACACAGAAAACTCGAATTCGCTTTGTTTTACGAGAATAAAGCTTCATCTCTAAGGGAAGCAAAAATGAAAAATCGACAACGAAAAAATGCTGAAATTGGTGACAAAAATTTGCAAAATGAATGTACAAAAAAAAATAATGAAAAATTACCAAGTAAAAATATTCTAGAATTAAGGATGAAAAAAAAAAAAATTGATTACTTTGGCAGAGCATAAAAATGGTTGTCAAACGTAAATCCTTTTTGCCCCACTCCGCACCGACTCCCGAATGTTTTTTCGGGTGATCCGAGCTGGACAGCGATTTCGCGCGAGTCGTAATTTGTTTGCGTAGATTGCTTCGCGCGCCGGTATAAATTTTCACGTATCGAATATCGATAGGCGCGTGTCGCGCGAGGGGCAAACCGGAGGAGTAAGAGACGCGTGATATCGTGCCGTGTTATACCGCGACGACGACGGGTGTATCCATTTTCGTATAATTGACGAACAAACAACGCCCGTTTGTCCCATTTAATCGTAGAAACTCGTCGAAACTTCGGTGTCAGTTTCTCGAGTAATCAGTTCACCAATCGCGACACACAGTGAAAAGCGATTTCGAGATCGCTCGCGTGTATGTGGGTCTAAGTGGAAAAGAGCCGTTACGGTCAGACGCGAAGTCGTGGCTGAGAGTTCGAGCCAGTAATCCCAGCGTGAAGACGTCGTCGAGTTTCCGTGGCGGGGAAGTTGGCGAAGTTACTGCAACGGAGTGATCGGCACCGATCAATTGTCGCAAACCGTTGCTTCCCCGCCGAAACAATAAAATAATATAGACAATTTTTTTTAAAGTTGCTAATTGAAAGTTTCATATGGCTTTGTCACAATGTTCCTTTATTCGCAAAGCTTACCATTGGGAAAGTTTTTCATTGGACGTTTAATGGCATTGAATGGTATCGAAAGGTAATCAATCGGATCCTAATGGAAATCCATGGGGAACATTGAAATGGTACTTTCTACCATTCGTTGTTAATGGGAGTCCACTGGAAAATCCGTGGGAAATTTTAAACGGTACGTTTTGCCATTAATTATTAATGGGCGTCCATTGGAGCATAACTGAAACAGCTGAAATAAGATTTCTTACCATTGGGAAAAAAGGCCCTTTGCTAAATCTCTTTGCTCTTGTAAAATCTCATTGATCACCATTAACTATTCGTTAAAGGTGATTCAATGGGGTTTTGCCAATGATATCATTTCCATTTAATACGCCATTTAATACGTCATTTAATACGCCATTTAATATGTCATTGAATACGCCATTGAATACGCCATTGAATACGCCATTGAATACGCCGTCGAATACGCCGTCGAATACGCCATCGAATACGCCATCGAATACGCCATCGAATACGCCATCTAATACGCCATCTAATACGCCATCTAATACGCCATCTAATACGCCATCTAATACGCCATCTAATACGCCATCTAATACGCCATCTAATACGCCATCTAATACGCCATCTATTACGCCATCTAATACGCCATCTAATACGCCATCTAATACGCCATTTAATACGCCATTTAATACGCCATTTAATACGCCATTTAATACGCCATTTAATACGCCATTTAATACGCCATTTAATACGCCATTTAATATGCCATTTAATACGCCATTTAATACGCCATTTAATACGCCATTGAATACGCCATTGAATACGCCATTTAATACGCCATTGAATACGCCATTTAATACGCCATTTAATACGCCATTTAATACGCCATTTAATACGCCATTTAATACGCCATTTAATGCGCCATTTAATATGCCATTTAATACGCTATTTAATACGCCATTTAATACGCTATTTAATACGCTATTTAATACGCCATTTAATACGCCATTTAATACGCCATTTAATACGCCATTTAATACGCCATTTAATACGCCATTTAATACGCCATTTAATACGCCATTTAATACGCCATTTAATACGCCATTTAATACGCCATTTAATACGCCATTTAATACGCCATTTAATACGCCAATTAATACGCCATTTAATACGCCATTTAATACGCCATTTAATACGCCATTTAATACGCCATTTAATACGCCATTTAATATGCCATTTAATACGCCATTTAATACGCCATTTAATACACCATTTAATACGCCACTCGTTGCATGGTATTTTTATCCCTCTGGCATTCCCATTCGCGGAAAAATATGCTATATATAATTGTCCACTTTACTACAGTGTTTAAATATGAAACAAATAAAAAACCTTGTAATACTCCCGAAAAATGTCTCCTATTGTTCATAAATAATTTCGGTCCTTAAGCTCACAGCTACTATTGTCGGCTCATTTATCTACAATTCATTATCGCTTATACAATTTAAGTGAAAGTTCCTACTCATCCACGTGATCCCCTAGTGTTTGTCGACACCATTCTCGTTCCTCGTCAATTGTAAATAGTTTGAGGTGCCATTAAAGATTCTCTAGCTTTTTACCCTTTAATTCAGTTCCCATTTTTATTCCCAATGGTAAGAAATACAATTTCAGCTGTTCCACTTATGCTCCAATGGAATACCATTAATAACGAATGGAAAAGTACCAGTTTACCTTTTCCCGGGGAATTGCCATTGGTTTCCTATTGGTAACGAATGGGAAAACGTACCATTTAAGATTTTCCATCGATTTGCCAGTTGAGTCCCATTAAGAATGAATGGTAGAACGTACCGTTTCAATTTTCTTCATGATTTTCCATTGGAATCTCATTGATTACCTTTCGATACCATTCATTACCCTTAAACGCCCAATGGAAAACTTCGCCAAGGGTGTACCCAATAGAATGCACTCACAATAGGCTTGCAATATTTTTATAAAGTGACGTTTTTGGAGGATAATTTTTCGGGGGATAAGCGTTTGATGTGTTAATTTTTCGGGAGATATGCGCTTTGGGGGTTAATTTTTCGGGACATATGCGCTTTCGGGCTTAATTTTTCGGGGGATATGCATTATGGGGGATAATTTTTCGGGGAATATGCGTTTTGGGGATACATTTTTCGGGTAATATGCGTTTTGGGGTTACATTTTTTGGGCAATATGCATTTTGGGGGTACATTTTTGGGGAGATATGCCCTTTGGGGCGTAATTTTTAGGGGAATATGCGTTTTGGGGATTAATGTTTCGTACGATATGCGTTTTGGGGGTACATTTTTCAAGAGATATGCCCATTGGGGGGGGGGGGGTAATTGTTCGGGGAATTTCCTTTTTGGGGGGTTAATTTTCGGGCGATATGCGTTTTGGGGGTAAACTTTTCGGGAGATATGCCCTTTGGGGCGTAATTTTTCGGGGAATATGCGTTTTGGGGGTACATTTTTGAGGAGATATACCTTTTGGGGAGTAATTTTTCGGGAAATATGCTTTTTGGGGGTCATTTTTTCGGGAGATATGCGCTTTGAGGGTTAATTTTTCGGGTCATATGCGTTTCTGATGTTACTCATCTCGGAGGATAATCATCCGCGGATAACCATTCGGGAGCTATGCCACCCCTAACTCGCAGCTCCAATACAGTTTATTCTGTAGCGAAACTATCTCAACGATAGTGTGTCTCGAGAATTTGTGTTTGGAAACCTTGTTTGCCATATATATTTCTATATATGGCATAATAAATATTTCTATTGATTTAAACAAATATTTATTTACCCCCACCCATAAAAAAAAAAAAAAAAAAAATGTCTGATTCTGCCAGCTGTCAATGACTTCCTCAAACGCTCCTAGCTTCCGTACAGTCCAATTTTTTATTTTATTTTATTTTTTTTATTTTTTTTCACCCCCGCCGTATTGCCGGCATCGCCAGAGAGGATCGCGACAGGTATGCGCAACGCCAACGACCGTGGGTTGTGGCTGAGGGAATCGCGAGAAGCTGTCAAGTGGAGCGATACCATCGGGGTCAGACTCGTCGCCCTGGATAAGTGGAAAAAGACGTTCGCGCTCTCTCCGCGCGGAAAACGGACGGCCCGTCCCGTTGCGGCCCGCGGGTGTGTTCGGAGGGTGCGAAGGGCGTCGAATCGACGAGCGACAGCGAGCAAAATTTTCGTTCCGCGTTACCGAGTTTAAAGGAGCTTCGAATAACGCCGCGCTACGTCCCGCGGTGGCGAAGCCGCCGACCTCGGCGCACGGGCGAGAAGTCCGCTCTATCGTAAATCGTCCCCGCTCCCTTTGGCCGAAGTTTATCGCTCGGAGCGTAATAAAATCCGTCGATGAGAAGGTACGAGTCGGTGAGAAAATGAGAGGAGGCGCGGCGAGAGGAGAACCAGAAACGATAAATATTGATTTCGAGTTTCGCGCGACACAGACGCGATCCACGAGTACGCTCGTCAAGGAACGAGCCTATGCCGTTGACGCGTGATCGATTCGTTCGCGCTGCTGTCGCGAGCGATCGAAGACGCTGCCCGAGCTTCCTGTTTTACCGAGGGAACGTGGCGGTTTCGTTGAATTGACTGCCCTCGGCTAAATCTCCCATTAATTACCATTAAAAAAGCTCATTGGTTACCATTTACTATTCGTTGAAGATAATTCAATGGGGTTTTGCCAATAGTGTCATTCCCATTTGGACTACCATTTATATACCATTCAATATGCCAGTCACTTTCCCATTCATTGTATGGTATTTTTATCCCGCTGGCATTCCCATTCGCGGAAAAATATGCTACATATAATTGTCCACTTTGCTACAGCGTCTAAATATGTAACAAATAAAAAAGCTGCAATGCTCCCGTAAAATGTCTCCTATTGTTCATAAATAATTTCGGTTATTAAGTTTAGAGCCACTACTGTGGACTCATTTATCTGCAATTCATTATCGCTTATACCATTTAAGTGAAAGTTCTTACTCACACACGTAATTCTCTGGTGCTTGTCGGCCCGATTCTTATTCCTCGTCAATTATAATTAGTTAGACGTGCCATTAAAGATTCCCTAGCTTTTTACCATTCGATTCACTTTTCATTTGTTCCCAATGGTAAGAAATACCATTTCAGCTGTTCCAGTTATGCTCCAATGGACTACCATTAATAACGAAGGAAAAAAGTATCATTTGTCACGTCCCATTGACTTGTCAGTGAATTCCCATTAATAACGAATGGGAAAACGTACCATTTAAAATTTCCCACTGATTTGCCAGTGGATTACCATTACGAATGAATGGTAGAAAGTACCGTTTCAATGTTCCCCATGCATTTCCATTAGGATCCCATTGATTACCTTTGTATACCATTCATTACCATTAAACGCAAAATGGAAAACTTTTTCAAGGGTTTTCGACTCGATTCTTATTCCTCGTCAATTATAAATAGTTAGACGTGCCATTAAAGTTTCCCTAGCTTTTTACCATTCGATTCACTTTTCATTTGTTCCCAATGGTAAGAAATACCATTTCAACTGTTCCAGTTATGCTCCAATGGACTACCATTAATAACGAAGGAAAAAAGTATCATTTGTCACGTCCCATTGACTTGTCAGTGAATTCCCATTAATAACGAATGGGAAAACGTACCATTTAAAATTTCCCACTGATTTGCCAGTGGATTACTATTAAGAATGAATGGTAAAAAGTACCGTTTCAATGTTCCCCATGCATTTCCATTAGGATCCCATTGATTACCTTCGGACACCATTCATTGCCATTAAACACCCAATGGAAAACTTTGTCAAGGGTATGCGCAGTTGCATGCAGAGAAACTGTTTCTTTGTAACAAATAAAATTTATCTCGGACAGACAAATTGTCCTCTTCGTACACAGTAAAAAATCATTTCGATTTTTTTGTTAGATAAGTTAGATAAACTTTTTTTCACACTTATTTGAATATACGAAATTGTTCTTTTGATTCCTGTATTATTGACAATTTTAATTTGCCCTTTTGTTTGTAAAAATAGAAAGTTAACAAATAAAAAATTTCGGACGTTTGTGAACAATAATTTTTTTTTTTGTAAAAAGTACACATTTTTTTGTTTTCTACTGTGTATATTGTATCGAGTATAATTTTTTTTATGTGAATACATATTTCTCATCTAATTGGTTTATTTATTTGTGTCTAATGCGATGTTCCAGTCGAAACAAATGCATTATTTATGTATAGTAACGATTTTTTTTTTTTTAATAAAATATATTTTTTATTTGTAACTAGTCTTTTTTCTAGACTTTTTGAACGGAATGCAAAGGGAGTATTTTTTTTTGGTAATAGCCTGTCGTGTCCCCTGTAAAATGACATTTGAGATTTGAAAATCAGAACATTTTTTTTAATCCAATTTTTTTTCACAACAAGTGCGGTTTTTTTCCAATTTTCGTTACGTTTCGGGCTTGAACGGTGATTTTCACCACCTGAAGTTTAATAAAATAAAATTTGCCGCGTACCAATTCTCTTCCTCATGAAAAAACGAAGAGATTCATATGCGGCAAAAAGCATTTAAGTTAGCTATGTCGCTTCGGGCTCATTTCGCATAAGTTCGAGAAAAATAGAAAAAAAAAATGCAAATACTTCTCGATGCTATGAAAATTGGAAAAAAAAAATGTATGCGTACTAAAGGTACTCAAAAGATTAATTTTACATAATAATTATTCCAAAATGTTATTAACAAATTAATCAAAAACTCAATTGTTTAACAAATTACTCGACAAACCAATTTTTTCTTTTTATAAAAGTGATTCGTTTATTTTATTTTTTTTTTAATAGGTACGAATTTTTTCAGATTTTTTCATTTGAGCTAAGAATATGTTCACTTAAAAAAAATAAAGAAAAAGCTCAAAAACATCTAGAAGCAAATGTTCGGACATTCTGGATTTAGGCTTAAAAATGTTCATATCTGATACAGGATTTTTGAGAATTTTTTCAGAATTTTTAATTCCGGCTAAAAATATGTTCACTTTGAAAAATTGTAATTGATGCAAATTAAAAAAAAAAAAAAATAATAAAAAAATGTCGAGTGATTTTTAGAGTTAGAACAATATTATAAAAAATTGCCAACCGAATCGAAGAGGTCGAGGGTCCGACGTATGTCGAATCGGTATGGAATGCCCCATATATATACATAGGAGGGTATGTAAATGCAATCATTTTCTGGGCGAACTCGCGACTTCTCTACTTCGCGCTGGATGAATACCGGGCTTTCTCTATTTTCTAAGGTTTCTTTAATCTAAAATTATACCTCGAAGGTGTGGATGGGAATAACCGCGGAGATGGAAACGACGAAACGACGTCACGGTCCCGATTATACGAAAATCCAGATTGCCGGAATAATTTTCGATACAATACGATTTTGCAGAATTAACCCTCTAAATGCCGAATCACTTTCCAAAAAAAAAAAATCCGGCGACGCAGTCGTATTTGGCATTTTTAATAGTTTAATAGTTTAATGGTTTTTAATAGTGCTCATGCTTTCCAAACATGAGCTCATGCGCTTATTCGCGACCCCAATGCTTATACTGAGAACCTAAGATATAGTGTAACAATTATTAGTGTAGTAATAAATATAATTTTCAAGATCTTGAGAAAAGATATTCATTTAGGTATTTTTTTATAATCTTTTTGCCTCCATATTCCCTTAACCTTTAGCTTCTTACTCTTAATCTTTTTAATCGTTATTTTCTTTTTAATTCTCAACAATTATTATTTAGTTATTAAGTCACCAGCAATGTAATTCGGTCGATCAGGACTTCAGGACTTTATTTAAGCTATTTTTTTCTGTACTGTCTCTTGAATGTGGTTTTATGTATTTTGGTGTCGGCTCTCAAGAGACGCAGTCGTAGAGGCTTAGGTTCAATCAATAATAATAATAATAATAATAATAATCTTCTAACATTGGCTGGTAAAGCACTTAATTCCCACATAATCGTGTAATTTGTTATCAATGTTTTCTCATTTTTCTCCATCGTTCTCTTTTTTCCCGTTTCCCTTGGCAAAGTTTTCCATTGGGCGTTTAATGGTAATGAATGGTACCGAAATGTAACCAATGGGGTCCGAATTGAAATTCATGGTTAACATTGAAACGGTACTTTCTATCATTCATTCTAAATGGGACTCCACTGGCAAGTCAGTGGGAAATTTTAAATGGTACGTTTTCCCATTCGTTACCAATAGGAGACCAATAGGAAATTTCCTGGGAAAATTCAATTGGCACTTTTTTCCATTACTTATTAATGACAGTCCAATTGCAAATGACTGGGAAAATTCAAGTGGTACTTTCTCACATTCGTTGTTAATGTGAGTTCACTGACAAGTCAATGGGACGCGAAAAATGGTACTTTTTCCCTTCGTTATCAATGGTAGTCCACTGGAGCATAACTGGAACAGCTGAAATGGTATTTTTTACCATTGGCAATAAATGGGAGCTGAATCGAACGGTAAAAAGCCAGGGAATCTTTAACGGCTCGTCTAACTATTTACAATCGACGAAGAATAAGAATCGAGTCAACAAACATTAGGGAATTACGTATGTGAGTAGCAACTTTCGCTTAAATGGTATCCCTTGGCTAAATCTCCCATTAGTTACCATTAAAAAATCCCATTCATTACCATTAACTATTAATTAAAGGTAATTCAATGGGGTTTCGCCAATGGTATCATTTCCATTTGTACTACCATTTAATATACCATTCAATGTGCCATTCACTTTCCCATTCGTTGTATGGTATTTTTATCCCGCTGGCATCGCCATTCGCGGAAAAATATGCCATATATAATTGTCCACTTTTCTACAGTGTCTAAATATATATCAAATAAAAAAGCTGTAGTGCCCTTGGCTAAGTCTCCCATTAGTTACCATTAAAAAAATCCCATTCATTACCATTAACTATTACCTAAAGGTAATTCAATAGGGCTTTGCCAATGGTATCATTTCCATTTGTACTACCATTTAATATACCATTCAATGTGCCATTCACTTTCCCATTCGTTGTATGGTATTTTTATCCCGCTGGCATCGCCATTCGCGGAAAAATATGCCGTATATAATTGTCCACTTTTCTACAGTGTCTAAATATATATCAAATAAAAAAGCTGTAGTGCCCTTGGCTAAGTCTCCCATTAGTTACCATTAAAAAAATCCCATTCATTACCATTAACTATTACCTAAAGGTAATTCAATGGGGCTTTGCCAATGGTATCATTTCCATTTGTACTACCATTTAATATACCATTCAATGTGCCATTCACTTTCCCATTCGTTGTATGGTATTTTTATCCCGCTGGCATCGCCATTCGCGGAAAAATATGCCATATAAAATTGTCCACTTTTCTACAGTGTTTAAATATCTGACAAATAACAAAATAACTGCAATGTTCCCGAAAAATGTCTCCCATTGTTCATAAATAATTTCGGTCCTTAAGTTCACAGCTACTATTGTGAGATCATTTATCTGCAATCATTGTCTGTAATACCATTTAAGTGAAAGTTGCTACTCACACACATGACTCCCTAGTGTTTGTCGACTATATTCTCATTTCTCGTTCATAAATAGTTAGATGTGTCATTAAAGATTCCTTAGCTTTTTACCGTTCGATTCAATTCCCATTTATTCCCAATGGTAAGAAATACCATATTGGCTGTTCCAGTTATGCTCCGGTGGGCTACCATTAATAAAGAAGGAAAAAAGTACCATTTGTCACGTCCCATTCACTTGTCAGTGAACTCTCAGTAATAACGAATGGGAAAAAGTACCAATCGAAGTTTCCCAGGGAATTGCCATTGGTGTCCTATTGATAATGAATGGGAAAACCTACCATTTAAAATTTCCCACTAATTTTCCAGTGGAATCCCATTAAGAATGAATGGTAGAAAGTACCGTTTCACCGTTCCCCATGAACTTCCATTATGATCCCATTGATTACCTTTGGATACCATTCATTACCATTAAACGCCCAATGGAAAACTTTGCCAAGGGATAAGCGACAATGTATTGCACATAAATGAGTCCACAATAGTAGCTGTGAACTTAAGGATCGAAATTATTTCTGAACAATAGGAGACATTTTTTGGGAGCGTTGCAGCTTTTTTGTTTGTTACATATTTAAACACTGTAGAAAAGTGGACAATTATATATGGCATATTTTTCCACGAATGGGAATGTCAATGGGATAAAAATACGATACAATTAATGGTAAAGTGAATGGCATATCGAATGGTACGTTAAATGGTAGCACAAGTTGTAATGATACCATTGGCAAAACCCCCATTGAATTACCTTTAACGACTAGTTAATGGTAATCAATGGGATTTTCTAATGGTAATTAATGGGAGATTTAGCCAAGGTCTTAAGGACCGAAATTATTTATGAACAAGAGAAGACATTTTTTGGGAGCATTGCAGCTTTTTTATTTGTTACATATTTAAACACTGTAGAAAAGTGGACAATTATATATAGCATATTTTTCCACGAATGGGAATGTCAATGGGATAAAAATACGATACAATTAATGGTAAAGTGAATGGCATATCGAATGGTACGTTAAATGGTAGCACAAGTTGTAATGATACCATTGGCAAAACCCCCATTGAATTACCTTTAACGACTAGTTAATGGTAATCAATGGGATTTTCTAATGGTAATTAATGGGAGATTTAGCCAAGGTCTTAAGGACCGAAATTATTTATGAACAAGAGGAGACATTTTTTGGGAGCATTGCAGCTTTTTTATTTGTTACATATTTAAACACTCTAGAAAAGTGGACAATTATATATGGCATATTTTTCCACGAATGGGAATGTCAATGGGATAAAAATACGATACAATTAATGGTAAAGTGAATGGCATATCGAATGGTACGTCAAATCGTAGTACAAATGGGAATGATACCATTGGCAAAACCCCCATTGAATTACCTTTAACGAATAGTTAATGGTAATCAATGGGATTTTTTAGTGGTAATTAATGGGATTTTTAATGGTAATTAATGGGAGACTTAGCCAAGAGTTGGCTATATCTGGAGTTCGGCCCGACTCTTGTCTTTCGGCTCGTTCTCCCGATCCCTCACTCATCTTACTTTGAAATGTTTGTTGTACGATCCCGGTGAGAGGCGGCCCGACATGGCAGACGCCAGAAGTGGTAGCGGCGGAGACGCAACAGTAGGTGGCCTATGAAGAGACTTGGGCCGAGAACGTTTTCATGAATATGCTGATTATCTTGCCCTCTCCGATGCGCACTGTGTGTTGCGATATGCTAATGACTGCAGAAGTGCCCGCTCGTCTCACGCTGACATCGACACGGTGCGAATCCGGAATGATCATCAAGACCGACGATGGCGGCGCGTTTTTTTTTCCGGTTCTCCATCGCGGAGGAAACAGTAACGCGACGATTGTTAAGCGTCGCCACAGTAAAATTTCAATTTTTTTTTTTTTTTTCTGTTAATAGTTTATAGTGTCAACAATATTCTGTTAAATTTTTATGTCGAAATTCGACGGATTACGAAAGTTGGAGACCTTTATGCGGAAAGTGGCGGGACGCTCGAGCAGCGGCACGGTCGAACTTCGGACGCTTTTTTTTTTCTGAAAAGGTGATTTTCAAGATCGGTTGCCGGATATCTCAAAAAAGGGTTGATGGATTGTTATGAAAATTTGCACCAGAATACTTCAATCGATTCTTTGATCACTGACGGTCTCATATTTAGAAAAACAAATAACAAAAAATAATTTTGAAAAATGATTCAGATTTAGCGATTTAGTGTAGCTTAAACCATCTAATTGAGAGACTTGAGAATTAATTACCCGCATTTTATAAACCGATAATGCAAGTCGGTATCTATCAATCTATCAATCTATCAATCTATCAATCTATCAATCTATCAATCTATCAATCTATCAATCTATCAATCTATCAATCTATCAATCTATCAATCTATCAATCTATCAATCTATCAATCTATCAATCTATCAATCTATTAATCTATGGCATGAAATGCATCTATTCTATTCTAAATGCGTCCAAATAATGAAAAGTATATTTTGCGATTTATTCATTGGCCGAATTGAGGGTTCCGAACTTACGTACGGAGGATAAAACAGGAATCTCCTTCGCGCGGGGTGTTCAAAGAAGATATACAAAGGAACCGATAAATCGTCTTCGGCAGGTAACTTACCATCAGTCGGTAACGTTACCCACTGGAGATAAAAAAGTGTGCACCAAGTATCCATTGTATAATCTTCGACTGGTCACAGAGATCCGTTGTCCGGCAATTTGACGTCCACTGTCGGCATTGACGGTGACTTCATTACCGAAGGATGATAATTAACCCCTATTGATTCCTACCTACCTATCGGCGGGAGTGAATCCGGCTGCAGAAACATCATCCCATTATCAACTGGGATGATGTTTCTGAAGGTATCAACCTTCGAAAGCTACGGGCATAATAAAAATCCCCAGACAATCCTGGGCTTGATAAAATCCTCAATAAAATCCAGGATGTTCCCAGCCAATGCAGTTGGGCAAATAACATATGCACGAAACACGAGAGTTCCAAAAAATGTATTGCATTTTTCGAACTCGAACGCCACGGTTATATGCACCGTGGCGTTCGAGTATATATGCACACATAGCACAATATATGCATATAAATATATATATATATATATATATATATATATATATATATATATATATATATATATATATATATATATATATATATATATATATATGCACACATAGATAGTAGGGGGAGACCGGGGCAAAATGGGTCACTGGGGCAAAATACGATAATTGGGCAACACGCGATTTTTCCAATAACTTTTGGGTGGTGACGATAAGTGGGGCAAAATGGGGTCGAAAATCTGGATTTATCGTTGGAACAAAATGGGGCGTCCAAAGATTATTGGAAAATGGAGGTTTGCTCCGCTGTCCCGTTTTTTTTCCCACTGTCTCATCTTGCCCCGCTGTTCCATTCTTCCATATAGACAGTATGTATGTAGGCGAGATGGGGGCAAAACGGGCACCTCGACTAAAAATAGGTATTGGGCTAAAAACGGGCACGTCGTAACTTTCTTAAAAACGACTTGTCTCACCTTTATTGTGGATCTCTTACATAAGAAAAATGCGAAAATACGTCAAATTGTTAATTAAAAAATATATATGTGTATCAATGAAATCAGAATTTTTTTGAAACACTTTTGTAGAACTTTTTTTGGTGGTTTGTTGAGTAACTCCGTTTTTTTTTTTTTTTTTTTTTTTTTTAAGTATTGTGTAGATTCATTCTTTTTGAAATTTTTTTGTACACAGTAAAAAATAATTTGGTAAAATCGGCACGCGAAATTTTGCAAGAATAATTTTGTTAAATAAGCGACAAACTCGTTTGGGACTGATTTGAATATACGAACCTGTCCTTTTGTTTCTCGACTCGTTGACAATTATTAGTTCGTCGACTTTTGTTTGCGAAAATTGGAAAATTAACAAATAAAAAATCGTGCACATTTTTGGACAATAAGTTGCTGTAAAAAGTGCAAATTTTTTTCACTGTGCAGTTTCGATCTAATTCAATTTTTCCAATGAATTTTCATGAAATCAATTTTTTGTATTTTTGCCACGGCCTTCTATTTTTTTTTTTTTTTTTTTTTTTTCGGGTATAAAAACAATTTTCGTATTGTTACCGAGTTAATAGCTTACGTGATCTACGAGACGTTTTCATCTACGACGATTGCCTGTGTAGGCTTCAAACCTCGTCGCTTCCAACTCGAACCTCAAACTTTGCCTCAAACTTTCATCGCCTCAAACTTTGAATTCGTTCGGTTATCAATCAAACCGGTGCGTCCTTCCGTCAGCGTCGTAAATTTCATTACACACCTCGCCCATTAACAATAGTCGATAAAACATGGTGAACATGATTTTAGAGCAACAAATAGACGGTCACGCTGTTCACGTTCACTGTAAAAAATAATTGTGAATATTAATGCACTGGGAAATTTAAATTTGCTTTAATTTCTCACATTAATTGAACATTAATATACTTTCTTAGTACAATTATAAAATACCGAGTATTGTAATTGGAAGTCTTTTGTTTGAAATTTACAAAAAACATTGCATTAAAAACAATAAGAATTTTGCTGTAAAATTACAAAGCACATGCGCTTGAAATTTCAGAAACAGTTTGTGCAAAAATGTTTCCAATACCGTTAATTATTTTTTTATAACACGTGCACGAAAAGTCCCGCTTTTCGTGCCTGTAAAGTGTGGCGAAACTGGCGCTTTCTAGCGGAGGATGCGCGAAAACTTTTTTGCACACTCTTTTCACATCCTAGCTACTTTTTTTTCATACCAGCTACTTTTGCGCACACTTTTTTGACACTCTAGCTACTTTTTCGCACACTTTTTTAACACTCTAGCTACTTTTCCGCACACTTTTTTAACACTTCAGCTACTTTTGCGCACACTTACTTACTTTTTTTTCATACCAGCTACTTTTGCGCACACTTTTTTGACACTCTAGCTACTTTTTCGCACACTTTTTTAACACTCTAGCTACTTTTGCGCACACTTTTTCAACACTTTAGCTGCTTTTGCGCACACTTTTTTAACACTCTAGCTACTTTTGCGCACACTTTTTTAAGACTCTAGCTCCTTTTGCGCACACTTTTTTAAGACTGTAGCTACTTTTGCGCACACTTTTTTAAGACTCTAGCTCCTTTTGCGCACACTTTTTTAAGACTCTAGCTACTTTTGCGCACACTTTTTTAACACTCTAGCTACTTTTGCGCACACTTTTTTGATACTCTAGCTACTTTTGCGCACACTTTTTTAACACTCTAGCTACTTATGCGCACACTTTTTTAACACTCTAGCTCCTTTTGCGCACACTTTTTTAAGACTCTAGCTACTTTTGCGCACACTTTTTTAAGAATCTAGCTCCTTTTGCGCACACTTTTTTAAGACTCTAGCTACTTTTGCGCACACTTTTTTAACACTCTAGCTACTTTTGCGCACACTTTTTTGATACTCTAGCTACTTTTGCGCACACTGTTTTAACACTCTAGCTACTTTTGCGCACACTTTTTTGATACTCTAGCTACTTTTGCGCACACTTTTTTAACGCTCTAGCTACTTTTGCGCACACTTTTTTAACGCTCTAGCTACTTTTGCGCACACTTTTTTCACATCCTAGCTACTTTCGCGAACACGTAGCTGGCAGCACTGTAGCTATTTGTTTGCATGCACTTTACAGGCATGAAACGCGGGAATTTTCTCGCACTTGTCACAAAATGTAGTATGCGATACTGGTACGAAAAAGCGGTCTCCCGACGGCGGTTGGGAAGTCGGCGGGACTCGCCTTCTCTCGAGCTACAAACGTCACTCGGCTTCGCCTCGTGCCGTTGTACCTCTCGATCCGGCTCGTGCAGCCAACTTCGAAACCTTCGTCGAAAGACCGCTTTTCCGTACTAGTATCGCAAAGTACTACTTCACATAAGATGTTTTTACAGTGTTGTCATTGGGCGGTGAACTTACCTTCACTGAAAAGAGCCACTAAAAACTACTGAAAAATACTACTGGGAGTAGGGGGAGAGTGGGGCAAAATGGCACAGCGGGGTAAAAGGGGATAATGAGACAAAAGGCAGTTTCAAATAACTTTTGGATGATGGCGATGGTAATCCGTGGGTAATCCGTCAAAACGGGGTTGAAAATACGGATGTATCGTTGGGACTAAATGGGGCATGGAAAAATTTTATGAAAATTCCGTTTTGTCGTCACTGTTCCGTTTTGCCCCACTGTCCCATTATACCCCGCTCTCCCATATCCGGTAATTAACTACTGGATAGTAGTTGTAGTTGACTACTAATAAACTACCGAACTAAGCCCACTGCTAAATTGGCTGTCTACTGAAAACTACTGAAAATCTAGAGTAGTTAACTACTGAAGGCTACTGGATATTTTGCGTCGTTAACTATCCGAAAGTACTACAAATCCCCTTCGTTTAAATACTCGAAACTACTATGAATGTCCGGTAGTTAAATACTCGAAACTACTATATGAGTGTCCAACAGATAACTACTGGGAATTGCTTGTAGTTTACAGCAGTTGTACTTATGAGTGTAATTAACGATGCAGCAAACACTACGTTCTCAGTAATAACTACTGACTGTGATGAGAGGTAACAGTCAGTAGTTACAATGAGAGTAACTACTAAGAAGTAATAATTACATGAGTAGATACTACTAAGAAGTAGTAACTACGTGTGTACAGACTACTAGGAAGTAGTAAATACATGTGTAGAAACTACTAAGAAGTAGTAATTACATGTGTAGCAGCTACTAAGAAATAGTAACTACATGTGTAGCGACTACTAGGAAGTAGTAACTACATCTGTGGTAATTACCAAGAAGTAGTAACTGCATGTGTAGTAATTACTGAGAAATAGTAACCGATGCAGCAAACACTACGTCCTCAGTAATAACTATTGACTGTGGATAAGTAACTACTAGGAAGTAATAATTACATGTGTAGCAAATACTAAGAAGTAATAACTACATGTGTAGCAACTACTAGGAAATAGTAACTACATGTGTAATAACTACACGTGAAGTAAGTAGTGAAAAGTAGTAACTACATCTGTGATAATTACCAAGAAGTAGTAACCGCATGTGTAGTAATTACTAAGAAATCGTAACTATATGTGTAATAACTGTATGTGTAGTAATTACTAAGAAATACTAACCACATGTGTAGCAACTACTATTTCTTAATAATTACTACACATGCAATTATTACTTTTTTGTAATTACTACACATGTGGTTATTACTTTTTTTGTAATTACTCCACATGCGGTTACTAATTCTTACTAATTATTACACACGCGGTTGCCACTTCTTAGTTATTACTACACATGTATTTAATCAATAGTTAATTACGAAGTAGTAAGTACATGTGCAGTAACTACTGCAATGCCAGTAGTAACTGCTGAACCTTCAGTGGTCACTACTGGAACTCCGGTAGATCTTCTCGGTGAAGACTGTTGTCGATGGTGCAACATATTACACCGAAGCGGCAATTCGTCACGACAATTCGCAATCCTCGAACTATACTACAGACCAGATTACAGAAATTCAAGGAAAAGTTAGTTGAAAGGAGTACGAAATTATAGTTGTTAAAAAATAAAAGCGAAGAGTAACTTACCTTTTATTATATTTTATTTTCATTATAATAAAATTTCGCAAGGTTCGTAATGACGACAAATAAGTCGATATTATAGAATCGTATTCCAGTAACATTGTTTTTTCGGATTTTCATTTATGTTTCCGTTTTCTTGTGTTATTATTGATAAAAAAAAGTCGTCGGACATATCGTGGATAGTCAATTAAGACAAAATTATAATTTTTAAGCTTGACGGCCATTTTGCCCCCAATTTTTATTTTTATTTGCTGTCCGTTTTGCCACCATCTCCCCTATATAGTCGTGTCGCTACAGTCTCAAGTAACTACAAGACCCGAAAACAAACACTCCTCCCTGTTCATTCTCACGATCGTGTTTCAACAATCGTAACGCTACCCTCTTCATCGTCATTCCACTCGTTCGCTTTGACATCCTTGAAGCGGAGAAACGCGTGCGACTTTGAGAAACTTGACACAACCGCGAATTCTCACGTAGACGGAATCCAGAGATTTCCAACTATTGCGTCTTTAACCACCCTCGTAGTTTCCAACTTAGAACTTCTTGCGTCACGCGCCTCTCGTGCATCCTTCCTTTCATCCTTCCGGCGAGTCCCGAGACCACGAAATAATATCTTGCCGAATATCTTGCCGAATATCTTGCCGAATATCTTGCCGAATATCTTGCCGAATATCTTGCCGAATATCTTGCCGAATATCTTGCCGAATATCTTGCCGAATATCTTGCCGAATATCTTGCCGAATATCTTGCCGAATATCTTGCCGAATATCTTGCCGAATATCTTGCCGAATATCTTGCCGAATATCTTGCCGAATATCTTGCCGAATATCTTGCCGAATATCTTGCCGAATATCTTGCCGAATATCTTGCCGAATATCTTGCCGAATATCTTGCCGAATATCTTGCCGAATATCTTGCCGAATATCTTGCCGAATATCTTGCCGAATATCTTGCCGAATATCTTGCCGAATATCTTGCCGAATATCTTGCCGAATATCTTGCCGAATATCTTGCCGAATATCTTGCCGAATATCTTGCCGAATATCTTGCCGAATATCTTGCCGAATATCTTGCCGAATATCTTGCCGAATATCTTGCCGAATATCTTGCCGAATATCTTGCCGAATATCTTGCCGAATATCTTGCCGAATATCTTGCCGAATATCTTGCCGAATATCTTGCCGAATATCTTGCCGAATATCTTGCCGAATATCTTGCCGAATATCTTGCCGAATATCTTGCCGAATATCTTGCCGAATATCTTGCCGAATATCTTGCCGAATATCTTGCCGAATATCTTGCCGAATATCTTGCCGAATATCTTGCCGAATATCTTGCCGAATATCTTGCCGAATATCTTGCCGAATATCTTGCCGAATATCTTGCCGAATATCTTGCCGAATATCTTGCCGAATATCTTGCCGAATATCTTGCCGAATATCTTGCCGAATATCTTGCCGAATATCTTGCCGAATATCTTGCCGAATATCTTGCCGAATATCTTGCCGAATATCTTGCCGAATATCTTGCCGAATATCTTACCGAATATCTTACCGAATATCTTACCGAATATCTTACCGAATATCTTACCGAATATCTTACCGAATATCTTACCGAATATCTTACCGAATATCTTACCGAATATCTTACCGAATATCTTACCGAATATCTTACCGAATATCTTACCGAATATCTTACCGAATATCTTACCGAATATCTTACCGAATATCTTACCGAATATCTTACCGAATATCTTACCGAATATCTTACCGAATATCTTACCGAATATCTCGTCCTTAAAGCTTTCTGAGCTTCCATTTAAACCTCTCACCGAAAATATTTTCACAAAAAAAACAACCCCTACAATCCTGACCCGTAGCTATCGGTGGCATGTTGCCAATTGATTACGTATCCTCCGCCTGCCGTAGCATCGGTCACAGGCTCCGCAGCCCACCAGAATGCGACAACGTGTACGGCTCGTAGATATGCGTCACGCACGTCTCGACAGCTGGGATAATAAAGGGGTCATCAGTAAACTATTATGCAGGAAACCATTATCATAAGAGATACCCGTAGGTTCCAGTGCTTGCGTTCGTTACTCTCCAGTTATGTACTACATAGCCATATGTGTGTCCTACACGATCGTTGTAGGCACAGGAATTAGACAGAAGCGCGCCGAGAGCTTGGACAAGTCTACGAATGGAATCGGCGCGTTCTGGAAACGTAATTTGAGGATTATATGCTCCCTCGTATATTACCGTCCGTGAACAATGGCATCGAGCCTCCCTCTCTGAATCAGACGAAGCCAACGGAGCACAAGAGAAGGAGGTCGCATCAATGTCCTACTACAATCACGTACGTTACTACAGCCAAGGATCATCTGGAATTCTAACCGTCGTGCCTCCTATCGGCCCTCCCACTCACTCCCTGTCCATATCTACACGGAAGGAATTTTGTATGAACTGCTACCATAAAAATATGGGAAACTTTCCCATACAATATGGCAAATTGAGAATACTTGACCATTCTGGCAATTTATCCCATACTGCATATAGAAAAAGATTTATTCGCGTCTACAATATAGTATGGAAAATATCGCCACACTCGTGGGAATTAGCTATGAAGACTGTATGGTAAAGGTACGCTGCTGTTAATGAATGCCTGGTCAGCTTTCCTATAGCAGCCATAGCAGCCCTATTCAGATCGTCCAGGCACTGATGAACAGCACGTCCCATATACGAATCGGGGTATACTGCCAGAGTTACCAACACAGTCCAGTACTAAAACGAGGTTGGTTGCCGAACGTTGTTCAGTAGTACCGTTACCGCACTGACTGACCAATGGCTTCATACTGGCCCAGGAGAGAATTTTGTATGAACGGCTACCCTAAAAATATGGGAAACTTTCCCATACAATATGGCAAATTGAGAATACTTGAGAATACTTAATACATATAGAAAAAGATTTATTCGCGTCTACAACATAGTATGGGAAATATCGTCACACTCATTGGAATTAGCTATGAAGGCTTTATGGTAAAGGTGCGCTGCTGTTAATGAATGCCTGGTCAGCTTTCCTGTAGCAGCCATAGCAGCCCTATTCAGATCGTCCAGGCACTGATGAACAGCACGTCCCATGTACGAATCGGGGTACACTGCCAGAATTACCAACACAGTCCAGTACTAAAACGAGGTTGGTTGCCGAACGTTGTTCAGTATTACCGTTACCGCACTGACTGACCAATGGCTTCATACTGGCCCAGGAGAGAATTTTTTATGAACGGCTACCCTAAAAATATGGGAAACTTTCCCATACAATATGGCAAATTGAGAATACTTGACCATTCTGGCAATTTATCCCATACTGCATATAGAAAAAGATTTATTCGCGTCTACAATATAGTATGGGAAATATCGTCACACTCATTGGAATTAGCTATGAAGGCTCTATGGTAAAGGTACGCTGCTGTTAATGAATGCCTAGTCAGCTTTCCTGTAGCAGCCATAGCAGTCCTATTCAGATCATCCAGGCCCTGATGAACAGCACGTCCCATGTACGAATCGGGGTACACTGCCAGAATTACCAACACAGTCCAGTACTAAAACGAGGTTGGTTGCCGAACGTTGTTCAGTATTACCGTTACCGCACTGACTGACCAATGGCTTCATACTGGCCCAGGAGAGAATTTTGTATGAACAGCTACCCTAAAGATTTGGGAAACTTTCCCATACAATATGGCAAATTGAGAATACTTGACCATTCTGGCAATTTATCCCATACTGCATATAGAAAAAGATTTATTTGCGTCTACAACATAGTATGGGAAATATCGTCACACTCATTGGAATTAGCTATGAAGGCTGTATGGTAAAGGTACCCTGCTGTTAATGAATGCCTGTTCAGCTTTCCTATAGCAGTCATAGCAGCCCTATTCAGATCGTCCAGGCACTGATGAACAGCACGTCCTATGTACGAATCGGGGTATACTGCCAGAGTTACCAACACACTCCAGTACTAAAACGTGGTTGGTTGCCGAACGTTGTTCAGTAGTACCGTTACCGCACTGACTGACCAATGGCTTCATACTGGCCCAGCTCTGGCGACCAGTACTTACGGCATAACATAAATAGTACTTAGGCGACAGTCGTACGAGTATCGGGCATAGACCGAGCTGAGACTCGTCTTAGTATCGCCGAAAAAATGTCGTCAGTACCAATCCGACATGCGGAAGAGTACTGGCGTTACACTTGTTATACCGCAGAAACTCAGGTAGCTAATCTGAGTTCCGTGCGCGAGCCGTTAGCTCGTAAGGTTAGGGACATGCTCAGTAAAGGGTTGGAACCCAAGTGAAGTACAAATGTATTACTCAGTATTTAAAAATGTTTATTAAAGAATATATTTAGTATGTTTAACAATATATTTATATTATCAGAGATTTACAAAGGTAACATTGTTATATTAATTATATAACAATGCTTACCAAGAACCTTCGATTAAGGTTCCCCTTTTTGTCTGAACAGTGTGCAATCAACGTTCTACCTGACGCTGATTTAAGGTCGGACAAACAAGCAGTCAAGCCTTGATTGGTGCTCGATTAATGCTTTGCCATCGATGCTTTTTACTGATCTGTTAATGCTTCATTATCTTGTTCACTGATGCTTTAATACCGCTCTATGGATTTATCCATTATCGCTTTATCAATTTATTCATTAATGCGCCCTTATTATTAACACATAATTATGTTGCAACCATTAATGCTCTCGATTTATGCTTACTTCTGTCCTTTTGAATTACCAACCGCCAGTACACTTTGTACGCTTGATACACCTTCTCGATTAACGACAATCGGACGTTAATCTTTCACGATGAGAGTTTAATATTTTCACGACCTACTTATCGAGTTACGAGCCCAGCTCGCAACGGGTGTATTCGTAGTCAACCGTAAGAATCAGGAGTTCCGAAGAGACTGTTGAGTGCCTGCTCGTGGTTCCTTATACAGGGGTACGAGCAGGCATGTCAGCATAATTTTCGCAGTGTCAGATATTTTCTCATAATTGTTTAAACAATTATTCCGACATCCGGATTCCTGCTTCGATATTTCTCAATATCTGACTCGACTAATTAATTACCGATTAAATGCTATTTCGTCGGTACGTTGATCCGAGATGCAATACTAGCTTCTACGTCTCTGTCAATCAGAATTTGGAGACGCTACGATTGCCAAATACCTGACTCAGCAATTACGGAGCCGATGCTCGAATTACCGAGTCGCTATTGCCTAAATGCTGACTCGAATTTAATTCTATGTCGCAACGGCGTGTTCGTCGCATGCCGCTGCTCACTTCGATTATTGGGCAATGACGTTACCGCAATAATCGACGTATCGAGGTACCCGGGGTACAACACACTGCACGGCAATTAAAAATTAGTATTGGCTGATGAATGTGACCGACGCACGGCCGACAGTCGTCTGAGTTGAGAGCACGTCTTGCGATGATACATTTGTTATTTTATCGGTGAACAAATTGGACGTTTGCCCACGACATCGAACGACTCTGGGCCAGTACCCCCTAGCGATGTTCACCCAATGTGCAACAAAAAATATTGGTAAACAATGAAATTTCGTTACAATTTGCACGACTGCCGAATGCTTTTGTTGTTATTAAAAATTCCTTTATTATAGTTTTTATCTACGGCAGTGTAGTGCTGAGAGCATAAGTTTCGCCAACATTATTAATTGAAGTGTAAATTAAAAAAAAAAAAAACGAAATATTAAAACTTAGATAATTCAAAGCAATTGTCAAGTTAATATGATATAGACGTGCAGCTTTATATGATTCGAAAAAAATTCTTCAAGATGAGCATAGCCGAGAGGTATAGAGCGTCGACTAGTAATCCTTAGGTCGCGAGTTCGAGTCCCCATTGCCGATTAAAAAAATTTATTCGAATGATTTCAATGTGCGAGGATAAAGAGCAATTGTAGAATAATAAAAAAAAAGTATTTAGAAGTCGCGCAGATTGACAAATACATTTTTTTTTATTGCTCATTAATAATTTTTGTTCAACATTGGTGACATCGGCAGTAGGGTGTTTCTCAAAAAGGACATTTTTTAAAAAAATGTTCTTCCCACCCCTTTAAAGTATAGAATTCGATTAAAAATTGAACCTCGCGAAAAGCGGTTCCCAGCAAAAAATCCCAAGTGGTGCCGCATTCGACGTTTGTACCCAAAAAATGCGGCACCTTTTAAACGACATTGTCAGCGACCACCTTTCGGGAGGTGTTTTTTTAGATGAAAATATATACTTTTGGAGGGTGGGAAGAATTTTTTTCAGCAAATTCACCCCCTACTGGACATTCATAGTTTTCTGTATACGAATTAAAAAATTGAAATCCTTTGTGTTTATTAAAAAAAAAAAAAAAAAAAGACAAAAAGTTAACCTCCGACCCCGTAGAACTACATTTTTTCATCGACGAAAGAATCCAGCGAAAGGCAGTCAATGACAATTAAGTTTGAGGGGTGCCGCATTTTTGGATACAAACATCGAATGCCGCACCTCTTAGGATTTTTTTCTAGGCACCGCCTTTCGCAAGGTTCAATTTGAGATTGAAATCTGTAGTTTAAAGAAGATGGGAGAAAAATTAAAAAAAAAAAAATGAATTTTTTTGACACACCCTAATCGGCAGCCAACACAGGTCAAGCTCGTTTGATAACGTCGGGCCGATACTGGCGATTGAACTAAGGAACAATATGAACATTCCAAAGTTGGCCCAGTATTGAGGCAGGGATGTTTCTGTACCGGCTCAGAACTGACCGCCAGTCCCGGCAATGTTGACAAAAGCACTGCGCCAAGACATAGCCAATTTGTGATTCGCTAATCCCCAGGCAGATATACAAGGAAAATCATTTATTCGTCCTAAATAAATTTTATTTGTTACAAAGAAATCATTTCTCCGGGTGTGCTCGTTTTACACAGTAATATCCACACAGCAACCATTGCAATTAACATTCACAACTATCTTCGATATTGCGAATCTCACAATCTATTTTTTTTTTCAGTATATCATCGACCGAACGGCATTTGGAACGGGAGAACCATCAAGATCGAGCCGTTTCCGTAGTGTCGTTCCATCAACGAAGCCCGGTCCATTTTGCCCCTTCACTTTGTTCCCCCCCAAACTACGAACACAAACCCAAAGGCGAATAAAATCGTGCAATGTCTCGAGGGATCGCGACCGAAGATCTTTCAATATTGCAATCCGAACTTTATTTTTCTTTTTTTTTTTTTTTTTTAATCTCACCCCGGCAATTTTTATTTTTCGCAAAACGACCGTATCGATAATCAGCGATCTCTCCAGTGCCGCCTCAATGGCTTCCGTTCGCTTCCGCTCCAATTAATCAACATTCAATCGCGGTTGATGGCCTCAGGACGACTGCGGATTTTTATCCCCGACACGAATCTGTTGCCCGTGCAAAAATCTCCGCAATACGTATCCGTTCATAACGAAGCGAGATTGTATCCCCCCCCTCCCCCCCCCACCCTAAAGCCATCTATGTCGGTCCGACGCTGTATAGGATTTTATTTCCCATTTACAGCGGAACGGCGCGCGCGATACCGGAAATGCTAGACAGGTATTTTGTACGAGACTGACCGCGAAACGGTGGGGCGAGGCGGGACGGGGGAGGGGGAGGGGGGGGGGCAGAATGGGACAGGGCGAGACCAAGCTTCGTTAAATCGACACTGTGCTTCGTACGAAAAATCGCTGTTGCGTACAATTCGTTCATTGATTGGAGAACAATTTATAGCTCGCGGAATTGCTATTCGATACTTGCCTTTTACTTTCACATCGCGCCCGAAGTGTGTAACGAGAAAGTGTGGCGATGAAAAAAGATGATTTAAAAAAAATTTTTTTTTTTTTAATGGAAATGGATTGTCGAAAATAGATAAAGAAAGTTATTCGCTCGTTTCTGTCCGTCGGTCGGAAAGTTTCGGAGCGGTTTTTTTTTTTTTTTTTTTTTTTTTTTTTTTTTTTTTTTTTTATGGAAATGGATTGTCGAGAATAGATAAAGAAAGTTATTCGCTCGTTTCTGTCCGTCGGTCGGAAAGTTTCGGAGCGGTTTTTTTTTTTTTTTTTTAAGAGTGCGAAAAATTGTCTAGTAAAAAAGTTGCTTGTTGAAATTTTTATTTGGACTTCTCGCAATGTTCCTTTATTCGCAAAGGTTCTTCTGTGAGAAAGTATTTTCTGTATGGTTGGCTTCCGAGTAGAGGAAGCTTCGAGGATAAAGGAACGTTGTGATAAAGCGATATGAAAATTTAAATTTGCAACTTTTATGAAGAAGCAACATGGAAATTTCAATTTTCAACACTTTTTCTCAATGTCAACGTCGTGTTTGACTTTGAGGCCTTTGAGATGAAATTGGAAATACTTCTCGATGGTATGAATATCTCAAAAAATTCATGCATATTAAAGATACTGAAAATATTGTTTTCGCATGATAATAAGCCAGAAATGTTATTAACAAATTAAACAAAAAATTAATCGTTTAATTAATTACCCGGCAAACTAATTTATTTTTTTTTATTACGAAAATTATTCGTTAATTTTTCTGAATACGTATGAATTTTTTCAGGTTTTTTAATTTGCTTTGAATTTTGTGTTTTTTGTCCATATGAAAATAAAAAAAAAAAAAAAATTCGAAGCAAATTTAAAAATCTGAAAAAAATCATACGTACTTAGAAAAATGAACGAATCATTAAAAAAAAAAAAAAAATTCGTTTCCAGAAAATTTGTTAACCAATTTTTTGTTTGATCAATTTGTTAATAACAGTTTGGAATTATTACTGTGCAAAATTAATCTTTTCAGTACCTTTACTATGCATGCATTTTTTTTCAGATTTTTATACGATCGAGAAGTATTTGCAATTTTATCTCATTTTTCTCGAACTTATGCGAAATGAATACCAAGCGACAGAACTACCTTAAGGTAGTTCCTTGCGAATAGTGTTCACTTCACTTAAGTTTCAGAGAAATGAGAGGGAATTGTAGACCCTTCTCGATGTTATAAAAATCTGAAAAAAATCAAGTGTATTAAAGATGCCGAAAGGATTAATTTTGCATAATAATAATTCTAAAATGTTATTAACAAATTGATGAAAAACAAAATTGTTCAACAAATATCCCGGAAACCTAACTTTTTTTTAAAATTAAATTTGTTCGTTCATATTTCTGAATACGTATGAACTTTTTCAGATTTTTAAATTCACCTTGAATTTTCTGTTTTTCTACACGTTTTTTCCATATAAAAAAAAAAAAAATCAAAGTGAATTTATAAATCTGAAAAAATTCATACGTATTCAAAAAAATAAACAAATAATTTTCATTACAAAAAAAGTTAGGTTTCCGAGATAATTTGTGATGAATTTTATTTTTCATCAATTTGTTAATAACATTTTGGAATTATTATTATGCAAAATTAATCTTTTCAGCACCTTTGATATGCTTGATTTTTTTTCAGATTTTTATATCATCCAGAAGTGTTTGCAATTTGCTCTCATTTCTCTGAAACTTATGCGTAGTGAACACTATTCGCAAGGACTACCTTAAGGTAGCTCCAGCGAGTGATGTTCATTTCGTCTAAATTCGAGAAATTCGAGCAAGAATTGCAAACCCTTTTCGATGTTATAATAATCTGAAAAAATTCATACTTATTATAGGCACTCAAAAGACTAATGTTGCATCATAATAATTTCAAAATGTTATTAACAAATTGTTGAAAAAAAAAAAATTGTTCATCGAAAATGCGGTAACTCAACTATTTTTTTTTTTTTAATGAAAATGATTCGTTCATTTTTCGGCATACATACGAATTTTTTCAGATTTTTATCTTTATTTTTATTTTTCTCCTTTTTTACATGGAAAAATGTGCAAAAATCAAAATAAAGATAACAATCTGAAAAAAAATCATACGTATTCCGAAAAATGAACGAATCATTTTCACAAAAAAAAAAGTTGAGTTATCGCATATTTCGATGAACAATTTTTTTTTTTCAACAATTTGTTAATATCATTTTGAAATTATTATAAAGCAACATTAGTCTTTTCAGTGCCTATAATAAGTATGATTTTTTTCAGATTATTATAACATCGAAAAGTGTTTGCAATTCTTGCCCGAATTTCTCGAATTTAGGTGAAATGAACATCACTCGTTGGAGCTACCTTAAGCTATGTCGCTTCGCGCTCATTTCGCATAAGTTCGAGAAAAATAAGAGAAAATTGCATGCACTTCTCGATGGTATAAAATTCTGAAAAAATTCATGCACACTAAAGGTACTGAAAAGATTAATTGTGCATAATAATAATTCCAAAATGTTATTAACAAATGAATCAAAAAATTAATTTTTTACAAATTATCCGCCAACATAACTTTTTTTTTTATGAAAATGATTCGTTCATTTTTCTGAATACGTATGAATTTTTTCAGAATTTTCAGTCAACTTTGATTTTTTTTTTATACATGGAAAAAATGTCTGAAAAAAACGAAAAAAAATCAATGTTGACTAAAAAATCTGAAAAAAATCATACGTATTCAGAAAAATGAACGAATCATTTTCATCAAAGAAAAAAGTTGGTTTGCCCGATAATTTGTTTAAACAATTAATTTTTTGATTAATTTGTTAATAACATTTTAAAATTATTATTATGTTACATTAATCTTTTCAGTACCTTTAATATGCATGAATTTTTTCAGATTTTCATACCGTCGAGAAGTACTTGCAATTTTCTCTAATTTTTCTCGAACTTATGAGAAATGAGCCCGAGGCGACATAGCTACCTTAAACGATGCAAAAGTCACGCACACGCACACGCGCACGCGCACGCGCACGCGCACGCGCACGCGCACGCGCACACGCACGCGCACGCGCACGCGCACACGCACGCGCACGCGCACGCGCACACGCACGCGCACGCGCACACGCACACGCACACGCACACGCGCACGCACACGCACACGCACACGCACACGCACACGCACACGCACACGCACACGCACACGCACACGCACACGCACACGCACACGCACACGCACACGCACACGCACACGCACACGCACACGCACACGCACACGCACACGCACACGCACAAGCACACGCACACGCACACGCACACGCACACGCACACGCACACGCACACGCACACGCACACGCACACGCACACGCACACGCACACGCACACGCACACGCACACGCACACGCACACGCACACGCACACGCACACGCACACGCACACGCACACGCACACGCACACGCACACGTCCAAACGCCAGCTAAAAATTCAATTTCTCGACGTTTTGGACTATTGTAAGTACTCCGACGCTAAAATCTCGAAAAAAAAAAAAATGTTCACGAAAACAAAGGTTCCTCCAGGAGGAAGCAAAAAATGATTGTTTTTTTTGCCACCGATGGGACGCATCGGAGAGGCTGAGAAAACGTTCGCCACGACTGATGGATTCTTTATACGCGCTGCGTGTCTGCGGTTCCGGTTCGCGCGATCGCGTTTTATGGATGTTCATAGAGATAAATTGGAAAGTCGCGCAACGAACGACGACGAGACACTCGAGGTGCAAGAGTTCGCGTGAGACGAGACACTTCTCTTCCTTTATCGTGTGCGCTGTGTTTGGGGCGGCGTCGTCGTTGCGACTACGAGCCGCGCTCGGAAATTGATGGACCCCTCTCGTTCCGTGCACTCTCGAGGCGTACAACTGTCTCGAACTAACGAACCTCGTCACCGGCACGCTTGCACCATCAGCGACACCATCGACTAACGTCGAGAGTCGACCGGGTGCTCTGTACATTATTGCGGTGCGGCCACGAAGCTTGGCTCTGCCACCTCCTCCTAGACCGTACTCGATTCGATTCGATATTTTATCTCAGATTTTTTTTTTTTTAATTTTATTCCGTTTCGATTGCACTTTGAGAGCCACGGCGTCGGGAGAGTGCATCTCATCGCTATGCATATAAACAGAAGTCCTTGAATTTCGGATGTGTTCGTTCGCAACCTACTGACTCATAGTCAGCAGAGGAGACCGGGGCGAGATGGGCCACCTAAAAAAATAACGCGGTTACAACGCTGCCGAAAGTACAATCTATTATTTGTCACCTGACTATATTATATTTTCATAGGTTTTGTAATGGGTCCGAAAAAGAAAATTGTCTGGGGCGAGACGGTCTACTCGTAAATTTTTCAATATTTTTTTTTTTTTGGTACCCCATTTTGCGCCGCAAAGCTATTTTGCGAATTCTCTGCTTTTGTCATTATTGACGAAACGTTTTTATTTATCCTTCCAGGTTTTTATATGTCTTTAAATAATTTTGGAGTGGCCCATCGCGCTCCGGGTCAGCCTGATTTTTCATTAGCCCATCTCGCCCCGGAGGCCCATCTTGTCCCGGTTTCCCCTATATACTCTCATAGTCAGAGACGGTGAGAAGGGCGCTGGGAGTTGGCGATGCGAGGGATGCTGAGAGTTGGCGCTAAGAGTGGCGCCGAGAGTTGGCGCCGAGGGTTCGCGCCGAGAGTTGGCGCCGAGAGATGGCGCCGAGAGTTGGCGCCGAGAGTTGGCGCTGAGAGTTGGCACCGAGAGTTGGCGCCGAGAGTTGGCGATGGGAGTTGGAGATGAGAGTGGCGTTAAGAGTTGGCGCTGAGGGCGACGCGGAGAGAAGTGTTGAGATTTAGCACCGAGCCGCGCTGAGAGCGACCCTAAGAGTGGCGCCAAGAGTTGGCGCCAAGCGTTGGCGCCAAGCGTTGGCGCCAAGAGTTGGCGCCGAGAGTTGGCGATGGGAGTTGGAGATGAGAGTGGCGTTAAGAGTTGGCGCTGAGGGCGACGCGGAGAGAAGTGTTGAGATTTAGCACCGAGCCGCGCTGAGAGCGACCCTAAGAGTGGCGCCAAGAGTTGGCGCCAAGAGTTGGCGCCAAGCGTTGGCGCCAAGCGTTGGCGCCAAGCGTTGGCGCCAAGAGTTGGCGCCAAGAATTGGCGCCAAGAGTTGGCGCCAAGTGTTGGCGCCAAGAGTTGGCGCCAAGAGTTGGCGCCAAAAGTTGGCTCCAAGAGTTGGCGCCAAGAGTTGGCGCTGAGAGCGACGCTGAGAGAGAGAAAGCGATATTTATTCTACGCTCTGGGACAAGTCCCCTCAAGCGCTGCGCATGATACAGAGATTATTTTCGATAATTTGGTGAACATACTCGCAACAGAGGATACAACAGATTGAAACATTAAATACAAATATATATATATAAATATAAAATATAAAATACGCAGGTGTTGAAAGAGACTGTCGAACACACTCAGTGACACCCGAGGACGCTCAGGAACACTCAGAAACATAGAGTCACTCGCAGGCAAGGTATATCATCAGTGCCCGTTACTTAAAAAAAAAAAAAAAATCGATTAAGTAAGTTAATATGGACCAAACTCACTTCAAGCCTGCGTAGCGCCCGGATCATAACATCATGTGCCAGTTTCACAATACAAAAGCTTATCGTGCAATAAAACCGGACACGTACTACAAAATAGAATTTTAATATTCCCGCTCATGTCGAATCTCCTGTACATAAAACTGGCACGACCAATGTCACTATCCGCCAGCTAATGACCATCGTATTTAGCAGCTCCAATCAAAGGGCCATAATGTCTAACAATAGCGGCGCGGTCTCGAGTGGCCAGACACACTCGGTCCGAAGGAGCGCGCACTCGGCCTCTCACTTCGAGCACGCCGCGAGGTCTCGGCGAACTTTTCGTTGGAGTTTAATAGTTGTTAACGCTCGGTGGAACGCGGCAGGTCGCTAACCAAGGACAATAAAGCACAATTACCATTTATATTATCCGCGGCGAAAGAAGGAGAGTGGCGGAGAGGAGGAGGTGGATGGAACCCGGCCGAGTCCGCCCGGGTCGGACCGAGTGGGGAAGACCACTTTGTCGCTGAATAATCATGAATGTTAAAGTGGATAAAACCCAATTTTCACCGGGCTTGAGGCAACCCAGGAGCATCTTGTCGCCGTAGTCGCCGCGTTCCTGCATGCTTACCTCTTGCATCCTCCTCGGCCCGGTCCGGCACCGACCAATACAGACGCTTCTAATAATACTTCTTCCTACCCCATCCGAGCCAACTTTGCGCGTCTTTCGTAATAATGGAAACTTGATTACTCTCACAATAGTGGGAGCAATATTAGATTCGCCGTAAACGAGGAACGAAGCGGGCGGGTTGGGAATGGGCGAAGTTAAAAGAAAGGTAATTAAAAGTGGCCATTTTCCGAAAATGGTTGATGAAACTCTCTCGACGTGGCTCCTCCGAGGGCGGAAGTAAGAAATATTCCCGTTTCCATCGCTGTGAACCGCTCGTCAGAATGGAAAAAAAAGGTAATTGCGACTCCGGCCGCCCTACGGCCGGATGCGCCCCGGAGTCGGGCCATCGCCCGCGGCCCCAAAGAAGGGCTGATGGACTCCCCAAGCTTGACTCCCGGCGCCGCTCGGGCTTCTGAGAACTTCATCCAATTCGGACGGTTCTACCGTCGAATTGTCGAATCCAAAATTCCCGTCACGTAGAGGAGAAGCCGAGAGAACGGACGGACGAAGCACGAGCGCCGGTTCTTCCGCCTCGCCTTCGAAGTCCCGGCGTGCAAATGTTCCTCTTTTTTTTTACCCCCTACTCTCTCTTCATCATTTTCTTGTTCGGCTCCGTCCCTATCGCGAGCTTTTTTCCTTGGCTAGTACAAAAGCTCACCCGGCAACCACTTTTCTGGCCGGTAATTAAATAGAACGATAGAGACGCAGGGACGGGAAAATGGGGTAGGAAAAAGGAGGGCTAGGAAAGCGAGAAAAGGGGCTTTTTCGACCGGACCTTCGGCGTAGGATGCTCCATCGACTTGCGAGACGCTGAGGCAGGTTCTTGCAAATTTCGTCCTGAGGATGTACGAAAGGGTGTTTCTCAAAAAGAACATTTTTTCAATTTTCCTTCCACCCTTCTAAAGTGCAGATTTCGATTGAAAATTAAACGTCACGAAAGGCGGTTCCAAGCAAAAAATCCAAAGAGGTGCCGCATTCGACGTTCGTACCGAAAAAATTCATAACGGTGAACCCTCATGAAGATGAACCATTGGTCGTCAAATGGTTACCATTGAATCTGAATGGTGTACTGAATGGTGCATTAGTGGTAACCATTCGCTCTGAATGGTATAAATGGTGAACGATTGACACTTTCAATGGTAATAATTCGTCCTTTGACCATTGGCGAAGGGCAACTATTCGGAGTGTAAAGGTGGTGGATTGTAACGATTCGGAGCGTAACCATTAGTGAATGGTAACAACTCGAAACATTACCATTAATCAATTGTAACGATTGTGAATGTAACTATTAAGGAATTGTAATCGTTTGAAGTGTTGCCATTGACCAATTGTTATTATATAGAACCCGACAATTGATAAATAGTACCTATTTGGAGCATTACCATTGAATCTGAATGGTGTACTGAATGATGCATTAGTGGTAACCATTCGCTCTAAATGGTATAAATGGTGAACGATTGACACTTTCAATGCTTATAATTCGTCCATTGACCATTGGCGAAGGGCAACTATTCGGAGTGTAAAGGTGGTGGATTGTAACGATTCGGAGCGTAACCATTAGTGAATGGTAACAACTCGAAACATTACCATTAGTCAATTGTAACTATTGTGAATGTAACTATTAAGGAATTGTAATCGTTTGAAGTATTGCCATTGATCAATTGTTATTATTTAGAACCCTACAATTGATAAATAGTACCTATTTGGAGCATTACCATTGAATCTGAATGGTGTAATGAATGATGCATTAGTGGTAACCATTCGCTCTAAATGGTATAAATGGTGAACGATTGACACTTTCAATGCTTATAATTCGTCCATTGACCATTGGCGAAGGGCAACTATTCGGAGTGTAAACGTGGTGGATTGTACCCATTCGGAGCGTAACCATTAGTGAATGGTAACAACTCGAAACATTACCATTAATCAATTGTAACTATTGTGAATGTAACTATTAAGGAATTGTAATTGTTTGAAGTATTGCCATTGATCAATTGTTATTATTGAGAACCCTACAATTGATAAATAGTACCTATTTGGAGTATTACCATTGACTAATTGTAACTGTTAGCAAAATTGCCATTGACTAGTTGTAACTATTCGGGACACAAGGATTGGACAATATTTGCTCTTTCGATCTTTACATTTAACAAATTGAACACTTAACTTGTAACAAGTAACTTGGAATAGTTTCTATCTATATTCCTTGACTCTTAGGTACCAAGGCGTGGTACTCTTTTCTAGAGGCTCTATGGGGGTTTTATATTTTGGAGAAAAATATATTTGGATCACCCTAAAAAATTAAACTCTGTACAAGTATTCAACTGCTTGTCCCGAGCGTTATCGATATCTTTATGTATTTCGAGAGCATTGGTTAAGGATACAGCAAATATTACATCTCATTAAACCCAAAACGATAAACAGAATCTGACATCTCTTGTCAATATTCATTATGACGATCATAACGACTTTTGCACTGACCAAAGAACACTTTAGAAATGTCGTTGATTTTCTACGATTATAAATACCCACGAATTATAAAAATGACTATGCATTATCATATGTTACTGACGACTCAGCCATTAAAGTACCAAATCAACTTTTATGTCATCCGTGTCAGAATAATACAAAATTGATCGGTAGCGCAGTGGCAGAGCTCTTGTCTGGTACGGCGAAGGTCGTCGGTTCGATCCCAACATCAGTCGAAAGTTTTTTCCCCAACATAATTAGATCGAGATTTGGCTCATAAGCAATAGTAACAAGACAGAAACACTCTAATGCAAGAATAAAATATGCATTTTTTTCTTCATAATATTCGCTGTAAAGTAATAACCAATGATGACCATTAAAAAATTGTATGGTTACCATTGGGTAATTTAATGGCTGCCATTGGGAAATTTATTGGTTACCATTGGAAAATTTAATGGTTACCATTGGGTAATTGAATGGTTACCATTGGGTAATTTAATGGCTACCATTGGGAAATTTAATGGTTGCCATTGGGTAATTTTATGGCTACCATTGGGAAATTAAATGGTTACCATTGGGTAATTGAATGGTTACCATTGAGAAATTGAATGGTTACCGTTGAGAAATTGAATGGTTACCGTTGAGAAATTGAATGGTCACCGTTGAAAAATTGAATGGCTGCCATTGGGAAATTAAATGGTTACCATTGGGTAATTGAATGGTTACCATTGAGAAATTGAATGACTACCGTTGAGAAATTGAATGGTCACCGTTGAGAAATTGAATGGCTACCATTGGGAAATTTATTGGTTACCATTGGAAAATTTAATGGTTACCATTGGGTAATTTAATGGTTACCATTGGGTAATTTAATGGCTACCATTGGGAAATTTAATGGTTGCCATTGGGTAATTTTATGGCTACCATTGGGAAATTAAATGGTTACCATTGGGTAATTGAATGGTTACCATTGAGAAATTGAATGGTTACCGTTGAGAAATTGAATGGTTACCGTTGAGAAATTGAATGGTCACCGTTGAGAAATTGAATGGCTACCATTGGGAAATTAAATGGTTACCATTGGGTAATTGAATGGTTACCATTGAGAAATTGAATGGTTACCGTTGAGAAATTGAATGGTTACCGTTGAGAAATTGGATGGTCACCGTTGAGAAATTGAATGGCTACCATTGGGAAATTAAATGGTCACCGTTGAGAAATTCAATGATTGTCCGAATGGTCCGCCAATTTACCATTAGACATATTTCAATCGTTATCCCAATGGGTTTTTCTTAATGGTGACCAATGGTTATTTTTCATGAGGGAAGTTTGAAACGTTGCGAAATTGCAGCGGTTCTCCCAGCTCTGGCGCTTGGCTCATGTGTCATGGCGAATAAAAGAGTGGTTATGGGATCCTGGAACCGTGTCCGGTCTTTTTATTCCGTTGCATAGGTTTGTTGCGCTTTCTGAAATGCATTGCTTTTCGAAGGAAGAGCACCTTATACTCTGAAGAAAAAAACATTAAGACAATCCAAGGTCCAGCCCGGACTCCTTGGACTCGAAAATTGAGTCAGAACTAGACACTGCATTTTTTTCGATCGACGATACAACAACCATGATATCCAATGGAAAAGGGTTGGCTTAATTTTTTTCTTAATATTTCTTAACGCATCAGAGAACAACATCGATTCCAAATTCCGCAACGAACTGGCTATAGTCGAAATGTAAATCCGCTCTAGGCTCTGCATTTTTTGTTTCGAACATCAATGCAACAACCATGATGTCCAACGGAAAACGGTTGTTTTAATTTTTTTTTTATACTTCTTACTACGTCAAAGGACAACATCAACGAGGTCCCAATTTCCGGAACGAGCTCGCTATCGCCGAAATGCAAATCTGCACGGGAAAAAATGCAGTACCTAGCGCGGATTTAAATTTCGACTATAACGAGTTCGCTTTGGAATTTGCGACCTGATCGATGTTGTTCTTTGATGTACTAAGAGGTATAAAAAAAATATTAAAACAACGTTGTTTCGTTGGACAGCAAGGTTGTTGTATCGATGTTCGAAAAAAATGTAGTATCGTGTTCTGACTCAATTTTCGAGTCCACGCAGTTCGGGCTGGAGTTTGGATCGTCTTAATATTTTTTTCTTCAGAGTATAAGGTGCTCCTTCTTCGAAAAGCGATGCTTTTCAGAAAGCGCAACAAACCTATGCAACGAATAAAAAGACCGAACACCCTTCCGGCATCGCATAAACTCTTTTTTATTCGCCGCCCACTTTGCAACGTTTCAAATTTCACCGCTATAAAAATTCGACAACTTCTTTCTTTTCGGGTACAAACGACGAATGAATAGTCTTAAGATTTTTGACTCAGGCCCGCCGTTCGCGAGGTTCAATATCAGATTAAAATTTGTACTATAGGAAGGGCGGAAAGAATATTTTTCAACAAATTCACACTACCGGACGTTTAAAAAATCTATATACGAATTTAAAAATCGAAGTCTTTTGTGTTCGATACAAAAACTTCCAAAAAGTTAAGCTCCCACCCTGCGAAACAATATATTTCGATCGATAAGAAGACCCAGCGAAAGGCGCTCGCCGACAAGTTTGAGAGGTGCCGCATTTTTCGGATACGAGCCTCGAAAGCGGCACCTCTTAGGATTTTTCCGCTACCGCCTTTCGCGTGGTCCAGTCGAAGTCCGTACTCTAAAAAGGTGAGAGGAAAGTAAAAAAGAATGCCTCTTTTTAAACCCCCTAATGTACAAGCTGCGTTCGACCTTTTTAACCCTCCCCCTCTGCCCCTCGACTCACCTGCCCCCTCCCCTGCCGCGACTCCCCCCCCCCCCCGCCGCGCCAAAAACTATTCGTAGCCTCTTTTTTTTTTCCCCCAAAACATTACGATGCTCCTCCATCTCCTCCACTTTTCCACCTCAACCTCCTCGCCCTTCCGAGACTAGCGACTGACCCGCGGGCGAGAGAAATTCTCGCCTTGTTCGCATCTCTTCCATCCCCAGCCCGCCCCACCCTCTCGGCTATCTCCGAACAAGTTTGCCTCGCCTGTTTGCGAGAGTACGCGGATGGTAGGTCTGCTCCCGACCTATCCTTGCGCGCCCCTCAGGCGATCCTCGACCCTCGAACTTACGCGTATCTATATACGAGGAATCCCTCTTGTTCTCTCCTCCCACTAGGCCGGCACGTACCGTTTCTCGTTGCAGTTGTGTAGTAAGTCGGTGCCGTTTCCTTCCTCCTCTTCGACGGAGAGGGCCGCGGCCCCCCCGGGGCGATCTCTTCGAGTAACTCGCTTTTGACTCGGGGGCGGAGGGGGGCGGGGGGGCTTCTAAATGCTAGCGCCAGAGGAGAAGCGAACGACCCGAACGATGAAAGGATCTCGGCCGAGTCGACGAGGGCGTCGAGGGCGAAATGAGGAGGAAAAGAGGAGTGGGGGAGCGGGTTGAGGAAGAGTGAGGATGGGGAGGGGGGGGGGAGGTAGCCGTGAGCGAGAGGAACCATGCGATGGGTGACTGTTGGAAAGCCTCTTCGGCTAGTGGGCGAGTGACTGGAGCGCGGACGCATGCAAAAAGCTCTCCGGACTCGAGGCTCGTTCGGCGTTGCTTCCTTCCAGGCGGGTTGTTGCCGAGTCTCGGGACGCTATTAGCCATTCTCTTGGCTTTTAGGCGAACTGTGTCACGCACGCGAGCGGTAGAGACCAAAAAAGAAACGTGAAGAAGGAAGGTTGAAGATGGAGTCGTTGCGCGCCGGGGCCGGGATTGAGCGGTCCGTTTGCTTTCCGTCCCGCTCGGCCCTCAGGAAACTGTACTGAGGGTAATGGCTATCCGATCGCGGGGCAATAACGCCGAGGTTAATGGAGTGAATGGCGCGATGGGATATCCCCGCGAGAGCGCCGAGCGGGTGGGGCTCGCAAGCACCACGATCGCGAAGGCAGAAGACGCGAAGCGATGGCCGTGACATGACCGAACGCGACCCTCAGGAGCCATCGTCGACTTCCGGTTCCCATCGGTGTTGCTTACTTCCAGGCGGGTTGTTGGCCTGTCTCGGGACGCTATTAGCCATTCTCTTGGCTTTTAGGCGAACTGTGTCACGCACGCTAGCGGGAGAGATAAACAAAAAAACGTGAAGAAGGAAGGTTGAAGATGGTGTCGTTCCGCGCCGGGGCGATATTGAGCGGATCTAGGAAAAAATGGCCCAGGATAAAATGGCCGGGGAAAAAATGGTCGGGGAAAAATGGCCGATGGAAAAAAGGCCGGGGAAAAAATGGCCGATGGAAATATTGCTGACAAAAAGTAGATCTACGAAAAAATAGCCACGGAAAAACGGGCCGAATCCATCCGAACCCACGCACAAGCACACACGCACAAGCACACACGCACAAACACACACACACACACAAACACACACACACACAAACACACACGCACAAGCAAACACGCACAAGCACACACGCACAAGCACACACGCCCAAGCACACACGCACAAACACACACGCACACACACACAAACACACACACACACAAACACACACGCACAAGCAAACACGCACAAGCACACACGCACAAGCACACACGCACAAGCACACACGCACAACACACACACGCACAAACACACACGCACAAGCAAACACGCACAAGCACACACGCACAAGCACACACGCACAAGCACACACGCACAAGCACACACGCACAAGCAAACACGCACAAGCAAACACCCACAAGCACACACGCACAAGCACACACGCCCAAGCACGCACGCACAAGCACGCACGCACAAGCACGCACGCACAAGCGCGCACGCACAAGCGCGCACGCACAAGCGCGCACGCACAAGCGCGCACGCACAAGCACACACGCCCAAGCACACACGCACAAGCACACACGCACAAGCACATACGCACAAGCAAACACGCACAAGCAAACACGCACAAGCAAACACCCACAAGCACACACGCACAAGCACACACGCACAAGCACGCACGCACAAGCACGCACGCACAAGCACGCACGCACAAGCACGCACGCACAAGCACGCACGCACAAGCACGCACGCACAAGCACACACGCCCAAGCACACACACACACACAAACACACACGCTCAAACACACACGCAAAGACACACACGCACAAGCACACACGCACAAACACACACGCACAAACACACACGCAAAGACACACATGCACAAGCACACACGCACAAACACACACGCGTTATCGCTCGCTGTTTCTTTGTTTTGGAAGGATAGAAGAGATATAGCTCTCTATAAATATTTTTCTCCGGCCATTCTTTCTTCGGTCTATTTTTCCCTCGGCCATTTTTCCATCGGCCATTTTTCCTCAGCAATTTTTTCCAAGGCCATTTTTTCCGAATCCCAGATTGAGCGTTCCGTTTGCTTTACGTCCTGTTCAGCCCTCAGAAAATTGTACTGAGGGTAATGGCTGTCCGTTCGCGGGGCAATAACGCCGAGGTGAATGGATCGAATGGCGTGATGGGATATCCCCGCGAGAGCGTGGATGCGGGCGGTGCTCGCAAGCCCATGATCGCGAAGGCAAAAGACGCGAAGCGATGGCCGTGACATGACCGAACGCGACCCTCAGGAGCCATCGTCGACTTCCGATTCCCGGGACGCGGCGTCGACGCGGCTCGGTTGTTCGCGCAGTCACCCTCCGGACCACTCGCCGGCACGTAGTCGGGATGTAATTATTATTATAACCCGGCGGTTGAGCGGACGCGGAAGAGAGATAGTAATCCGCCAAAGTCACGTGGGAATCCCCTGAGGGATCCGACGTGTTTCATCCCGGCAGACGGATGGGTTCCGGAATAAATTGTTTTTTTTTCTTTCTTCGGCTTCGGTTCCTGTGGTGGATCGCAGGACGCACATGCTGCGATCCACCACCTGGTCTTCGGGGAGTATGAAGTCGACGAAAGAAATTGCAGGGGAAATCGGCCTAAAGCGGCTTGCCGGACGATGAGGGTAATCTTTGTAAGTTCTTGCGATACGCCAATAAGCCGGCGTTTTTTCAGGTCTTATGGCTAATGAAACCATTTTGTGTGAATGTCTCAGAGTGGCATTGACTGTCTCGGAAAGTCCCTCAGTGCTCTGAGTGACTCTGATTGTCTCTGAGTGTGCCTGAGGGTCTTGGAGTCTCTCAAAATGTCTACACTAACGAAAATCCATTTAACGCAAAAGGATCCTTTTGCAGCGAGTGATTTATAATTTTCAGCAAATTGAATATTCTTGCATCAAATGGATTGCATTTAGTGTGTAGGAGTGTCTCAGATCGGCTCTGAATGTCTCAGAGTGTACCTGAGTGTTTTCCAGCCTCCGTGTTCGTTTATGAGTGCTGGTAAGTGACTGCGAGTGTTTCTGAGTGTCCCTGAGTGTCTGTGTGTGCCTGCGAGTGTATGTGAGTCTTTCTGGGTGTCCGTGACTGTTTCTGAGTGCCCGTGAATGCCTATGAGTGTGTCTGAGTATCCGTGAGTGCTTCTGAGTGAATCTGAGTGTGTCTGAGTATCCGTGAGTGCTTCTGAGTGAATCTGAGTGTCTGTGAGTGTTTCTGAATGTCCGTGCGTGTTTTGGTGTCCGTAAGTGGTTCTGAGTGTATGCAAGTGTTTTTGAGTGTCCGTAAGTGGTTCTGAGTGTATGCAAGTGTTTTTGAGTGTCCGTGAGTGCCTGTGAGTGTATGCGAGTGTTTTTGAGTGTCGGTGAGTGTCGGTGAGTGCCTGTGAGAGTATGTGAGTGCACGCGAGTGCACGCGAGTGCACGTGAGTGCACGTGAGTGCATGTGAGTACATCGGAGTGCATGTGAGTGTATGTCAGTGTAAGTTAGTGTTTCTATGAGTCTCTCTGTGATTCTCGAAGGACAAATACCGTATTATATCGTAAAGTACTCTCGCTCACGGGGGAAGGTGCATTACAATTTTGTACGACAAACTTGCATAGTTTCATCTCCACCTTTATAAGGGATGTCTCTCGGGTTACCGTCAGGTGTCCCCCGCCGCACCGTCTCGTCCCTCCTTTACGACACAATAACTTTACGGTAAACTAACTTTATACGTCTTTCGTAATTCACATCGTTGTACCCCGCGAACGATGCAACAGCACATACACATACATACACATAAATACACATACATACACATACATACACATACATACACATACATACACATACATACACATACATACACATACATACACACACATACACATACATACACATATATATAAATATATATATACAATAACGTACAATGCTCTACCGTTAATGCATGTACCATACCCACCGCACCGGTTCTCCGTACGAGGCAGCGATGGCAGGCGAACAAGCGCGCAGGATGGCGCTTGGCAGTGAGGCGCGTGCGATGCGACGAGCCAAGATTTACGTTCCCTACAATGGCGAGCGTTACTCTCTCCTCGCTCTCTGCCCTCGGTTCGCGGCGCTTTGTTTACGAAGGGATAGCGGCGAGACGAGCCTCGGGCTCGTCTCGCCGGCTTCTCCAACGCTTCCCACTCTGAATAGTGATTAATGCCCGGAGGTCTAATTGGCCTCCTCACACCAGTTATCCCAATTAACAACTGGTCCACCCCCCCCCCCCCCTCCCCAGCCTGCTCACGGAGCTCGTCTGACCGATACCAGCACTTTCCACTGATTCGCGAATTCTCCTTTGCTCCGCGCCCGGCCAATCTGTTTATCGTTACCGACACGGGTTTTACAACACGCCCGCTCGCTCTTGGCGCATCGGGCAATGTGAGGAGAGAGCCGCGCGCCCGATACGGCCGAGCTTAATTGCTCGAACTCCATAAGGTCGCCAACCGCGGCTTCCTCGACGTGAAACAGCGGCGAACAAGCAAGCGCGCGCGTACTCTCGGCAACAATATTTCCTCGGTAAAGCAGCTTCCCTCGGCTGCAGCAAGGCGCAACCCGGGCAAGTGGTGCGGGGCGGGCCTCGGCGCGGTGGTAATACGCGGCATCTTTCACGTTGGGAAAATTTGCAAACACACCCCTCTGGCTTCGGCTCACTCTCTCCTCTCTCCCTCCCGCGGGACAAATATGTCTGCAGATTCGGGCCGAGCTCCAATTCCTCCGGGCCCGCCGAGCAGCAGGGAATGCTATTTATACGATCGAGCTCCCTACCCGACGTAGCCGTGGCTTCCTGTTCTTACTTGGTTCTTTTTCTTCCACTTTTTTTTTTTTTGCACTTCTCGCTTCTGTTGTACGATAAGACTGAGGTTGTCGTTATTCGGTCGTAGGGTTTCCTTGCTTATCGTGCGGGTAACGGTCGTAGCGAATTATTAATTAAACTGCGGGTCGTGGAGGCGTTCGACGATGGGAGAGAGACTTTGGGTTCGTCGAAGTGGGTGAATATGGAAACGCCTAATTTTTCGGCGAATCAATGATGTGTGAACCGGGTCGTATTCGTCACTTTTAGCCTAGAGGTTTTGTGGTGGAGATGGGCAGTACTTAAAGGTACTGGGTACTTTTATCGTACTTCAGGTATATGTACTTGCAGTACAGAAGTACTTTTTTGTACTACAATTACCAAGTACAAGTACTTTTTAGTACTTGAAGTATAAAGTGAAAGTACTTTTTAGTACTTCAAGTACCAAGTACAAGTACTTTTTAGTATGTCAATTACAAAAAAAAATACTTGGGTAGTTCACGTACCAAGTGCAAGTATTTATTAGTACTTCAAGCACAAAGTATAAGTACTTTTTATTACTTTAAGTGTCAAGTGCAAGCACTATTCAGAAACCCAAGTACCAAGTCCAAGTACTTTTTAGTACTTCAAGTACCAAGTACAAGTACTTTTTAGTACTTCAAGCACAAAGTATAAGTACTATTTAGTACGTCAATTACAAAAAAATACTTGGGTAGTTCACGTACCAAGTGCAAGTATTTATTAATAATTCCAGTACAAAGTGCAAGTACTTTTTATTACTTTAAGTGTCAAGTGCAAGCACTATTCAGAAGCCCAAGACCAAGTCCAAGTACTTTTTAGTACTTCAAGTACAAAGTTCAAGGACTTTTTAGTACGTCCAGTACCAAGTCCAAGTACTTTTTAGGACTTTAAGTACAAAGTTCAAGGACTTTTTAGTACGTCATGTACCAAGTGCAAGTACTTGTTAGTACTTCAAGTGCCAAGTACTTTTTGAGAACACGGTTGCATTAAGGATGCTCGATGACTAGCATCCTGTTTCTATTAACATATGATTATCAATCAACATTTTTCAATAAGTAATTTTAACGAGGATTTATTTTTAACTTTCTTTTTAATTTCATGGAAAAAAGAGTAGCTTTGCGTTTTTTATTAAAAAATTTTATAGAAAAAAAACGAGACGCACCCTTTTTGGTTTTTTTTAATGACATTTTTTATGACGTTTTTTCAATGGATTTTCTAAATCGAAATGAAGAAAAAAGTTAATAATAGCTCAAAAATAGCCCCAAAATGGCGAATTACGAACATTTCATTTAGCGATTTATTTTACAATAAGGAAGCAATGTGAAAATTAATTTGCACCTTTTTTAAACCTCGATAATTACGAAAAGTACTTGGAAACAGGACTTGAGAAAAACTTCTACTACAAAAAGTACTTGATACCTCAAGTACTTATGACACTTTGTACTTTGCCCACCTCTGGTTGAGGAAGGTTTGGGTTATTGAAAAAAAAAATCTATATTTTCATTAATTTTTTTAGCATATATGTAGAAGTATTGCACATTCAGAATATTTTTCCGTCAAGTTGAGTGCGAAATTCGCAAAATTACAGATGGGAGAGCGGAAAATACAGATAGATTTATGTTTACGTGACCCGCGGCCACGTAAACGCGAGCTTTGATCGTGATTTTTTCAAAGCAACATTTTTCGGTGATCTGCACACATGTCAACAGCAGTTTCAGATATTTTCATGAAATTTTAGCCGACGCTAAACACATGACAGTTCCAAACGTAGCCTGGGAAATGATGTAAAATACACACATTTTTTTATAGCAGTAAATAACCAAAATTTTTCATTTTTTTTTTTGCTTTTTCCACCCCATTTTCCGAATCTTTCGGCAATAATTATTTTATTTTCTGTTTGTAAGGTAGACATCGGCAACAACAGTTGTCCTATGTAATTTTTCATTTTTTTGGATGCTAGATAATGTGCGCTAAATAAATTTTGCAGTTGTTCTCTCCGAATCGTGTGCTGAAGCAAAATAGTGTATTATGCCACAAGGGAGGAAAGTGCGTTTTTTCTCACCGACGGTGAAGTTCGATGCCCGAGCGAAGCTAGGGCAGAAATTCACGCGAGGTGAAAATGCACTTCCTTCCGAGTGGCATACGCTATTTTTTGCCCGACTATGCTAAAAAGTGGCCACATTTCTATGCCTGCAATGGGGATGGAAAGTGACCGGCTGTGTTGCTTTTCGGCACGCTGATCAAGAATCGACCACTTTCCGCCCCCGTTGCAGGCATGGAATGTGGACTTTTTAGCGTAGGCGGGCGAAAAGTACATTTTCGACACATTTGACAATGACAATGTTGCTTATGGTAATATAAGGATTTCGAACGGATTTTTCTCTTTAGCAATGCTGCCATATGTATGTACTTATAAGGACGAACGTTTTTGCTTCGTTACACAGCCTCTTTATGAGTAAGTTAAAGTGACCCAATTTCGCTCGGGCAAACCTCGCTGGTCCCCCTGAACGAACTACTTGCCGGAAATGAGGGAAAGGTAACTTACCTTGCAGATTTTTTTTTCATACCTTTCGCGGATTTTATTTGGGGCCGAGAGTGGGGGGAAAATGGTCAGGCCGTAAAGTACAGACATGGAAAAAAACAACATAGCGTAGAAAAATAAAATCGGGAGAAATACGTAGAGGGTTTTCGACAGAGTGGGGTAAGATGGGAACTATGAAAATGCGGGGCAAAATGGACCTATCTTAAAGTACGGACACGGGGCAAAATAGCATACAATGAAAAATTGAAAGGAATACGTAGAGGGTTTGGGACAAGGTGGGGTAAGATGGGAACTGTGAAAATGCGGGGCAAAATGGACCCGTCGTAAAATCCAGACACGGGGTAAAAATGCATACCAAAAATAATTAGATTACGTGGAGGGTTTCGGACGAGGTGGGGTAAGATGGGAACTATGAAAATGCGGGGCAAAATGGCCCTATCTTGAAGTACAGACAGGGGACAAAATAGCATACAATAAAAAATTGGAAGAAATATGCAGAGGGTTTCGGATAAGGTGGGGTAAGATGGGAACTGTGAAAATGCGAGGCAAAATGGATCCGTCGTGAAATCCAGACACGGAGTAAAATAGCAAACGAAATAAAAATTGGAATACGTAGAAGGCTTCGGTCAAGGTGGGGTAAGATGGGGTGTGGAGAATACGGGGCAAAATGGACTCGACGTAAAGTACAGATACGTGTGAAAATAGCACATCAAAAGAAGTTCAGAAAAAATTCGTACAACGGCTCGGACAAGGTGGGGTAAAATGGGAGCTCTGAGGAAAGCTGAAAGTTTTTTGTATTGGAGAGGCTGTAAATGACGATCTATCGACAGCTGGTGGTTCAAAAATAATATGCAGTTGTTATATTCTACACATTCTTCCTATATATATAAAAAAAATTCTAAGTGAATTTGAAAATCTAAAAAAAATTCATGCGTATTCAGAAAAGTGAACGAATTATTTTCACAAAAAGAAAAGTTATGTTTCCAAGAGATTATTATGCAAAATTAATCTTTTCAACGCTTTTAATATGCTTGTTTTTTTCAGATCTTTATTCCATCCAAGTGTTTGCAATTCCCTCTCATTTCTCTGAAAGTTCTACCGCGAGTGTCTCATCAATATATGCGAGTGGAAACGGGGCATAATGGACCAGCTTCCGAAACGGGCCGGACCGAAGAAAAAGTCGGTACTCCTCGTCGCGGTGAGTTTGACAAGTGTTCCATTTTGCCCCAAATTGCACAGCGAATTTTTGTTATTTTTTTTTGTATTTCCTTGACTGTCAATTCGCAGCTCCGGACTCGTTTGAACAGCCGCTCTTTCCCACCGTCCAGCCGCCTTTTGTCGGCGAAGGGTGTTTTCGAAGATTCGCGATACGGATAGTGAATATATGAACGGATGAGGACTCACAGAGTAACAGTTACCGGTGGGAGGAGCGGAGCCAGCCAAACGAGAACTTTCAGCGTTTCTATATTCCCGCGAGAATCGTAAAGCGGTTTTACGTCGTCGATGGAACGCTGCCTAGGTAGGCGTTGCCCCAGGGCGTGAAACTGGTCGGTGCGATGGACGGTCTTTTTTTTTTTTTAAGAATGAAGGAAAATAGAATTCGCGAACTCGGCACAAAAGTAACCCTTGTGGGGTTGCAGGAATTGGAGGGTTCGCGAGAGATGAGGCGATGGGGCAAAATGGACTCTACTGAAATTACACCCCCGTGGAAATAAAGTATATCAGAGCTGGGCAAAATACTCGAAAGTACTTAAAATACAGAATACTATAAGTATTTAAAATATAAAATACTTTTTGTATTTTAAATACATTTAAAAGTACTTTTTTAAATACTTTTTAAAGATCAATACGGGATGCCTGGACATGGTGGGACATGATGGGACATGGTGGGACATGGTGGGACATGGTTGGACATGGTGGGACATGGTGGGACGTGGTGGGACGTGGTGGGACGTGGTGGGACGTGGTGGGACGTGGTGGGACGTGGTGGGACGTGGTGGGACGTGGTGGGACGTGGTGGGACATGGTGGGACATGGTGGGACATGGTGGGACATGGTGGGACATGGTGGGACATGGTGGGACATGGTGGGACATGGTGGGACATGGTGGGACGTGGTGGGACGTGGTGGGACGTGGTGGGACGTGGTGGGACGTGGTGGGACGTGGTGGGACGTGGTGGGACGTGGTGGGACGTGGTGGGACGTGGTGGGACGTGGTGGGACGTGGTGGGACGTGGTGGGACGTGGTGGGACGTGGTGGGACGTGGTGGGACGTGGTGGGACGTGGTGGGACGTGGTGGGACGTGGTTGGACATGGCGGGACATGGCGGGACATGGCGGGACATGGCGGGACATGGCGGGACATGGCGGGACATGGCGGGACATGGCGGGACATGGCGGGACATGGCGGGACATGGCGGGACATGGCGGGACATGGCGGGACGTGGCGGGACGTGGCGGGACGTGGCGGGACGTGGCGGGACGTGGCGGGACGTGGCGGGACGTGGCGGGACGTGGCGGGACGTGGCGGGACGTGGCGGGACGTGGCGGGACGTGGCGGGACGTGGCGGGACGTGGCGGGACGTGGCGGGACGTGGCGGGACGTGGCGGGACGTGGCGGGACGTGGTGGGACATGGTGGGACATGGTGGGACACGGCGGGACATGGCGGGACATGGCGGATTTTGCACGGCTGAGCCGGCTAGGTTACGCTCGCCCATCATCCTTGCCCATCATCCATCCCGTCCGTCCATCCATCCATCCCGTCCGGCCTAACCGTACAGCCAAGACAACCAAAAGTTTTTTGTATTTTGTATTTTGAAAAGTACTTAAAATACCAAAAAGTATTTGAGTACTTAAAATATGTATTTTAAATACTTAAAATACATCAAGTATTTAAAATACTGCCCAGCTCTAAAGTGTATTCGAAAATATATTCGAGATGCATTATACGTAATATATTTCGCTTAAATATTGTATATTATTGATATAAAAGATAGTATGAGGTATTCCATGTGAAATCGAACGGTGAAAAACCCAACCCTCTCCAAGAAAGTTGCAATTTCACCACCATTCATGATTATTTACAAGGGGTTTTCGTGAATTTTTTCAGATTTTTTGGATCGTATTTTTTGAGATATCGAAAAATTGAACTTTTTTGAAAACCCTCTATATCTTAAAAACTATTAGTCATACAAAAAAACGTTTAAAACATAAAAGTTGCAGTTTTCAATGAACCTTTGAAAACGAAATTTTTTAGATTTTTTGCGAATGCGATAAACGTCCATTTCTATGAAAAATAGAATAAAATATATATTTTTTCAGCCAATACGTCATGTTTGATTTTTCTTAAAAAATTCCAGAATATAGTTCCATGTACGTAGAGTGATCTCATATTTTTGTTTGGATGGACGAGACGTCCGTTTGATAGCTGTGCTCTGTTTAAGATCGATTTTTCATTAAAGAAAGAGAGATATCTATTTTTTCCCATTGAATTTTATAAAAATTGTAAAACTATCGACAATAATGAAAGTTAAAAGATCAAATAAAAAAATGGATTGGGGATTTTTCATTTAAAAAAAGGGACTTTTAAAATGAAAAGATGAGCTTAAACGGAGCCCAGCTATCAAACGAACGTCTCGCCCATTCAAACAAAAATATGAGATCACTTTACATACATGAGAGTATATTCCGAAATTTTTTATGAAAAATCAAACATGACGTATTGGCTGAAAAAAAAATATTTTAGTATATTCTTCATAGAAATGGACGTTTATTGCATTAAAAAAAATGTACAAATTGTTGTTTTCAAAAGTTCATTTAAGACTGCAACTTTTATGTTTCGAACGTTTTTTTTGTACGACCGATAGTTTCTAAAACATGGGGGATTTCTTTTTAAAGGTCAATTTATCGATATCTCAAAAAAACACGATTAAAAAGTTCTGAAAAAAAAGTTACAAAAACCCCTTGTAAATAATCATGAATTGTGGTGAAATTACAACTTTTTTGGAGAGAGTCGCGTTTTTGACCGTTCGATTTCACACGGAATACCTCTATACTTGAAGACTACACGCTGTAATATACTTTTTCTTATAAATCGTATATTTATTTTCCATATGGTTTATATAATTTTAATGACATGTCTATAGTATTGAAACATATATCAATAATATGTTGATTTTATATTGAAAATATAGCGATTTTACATCGAAAAGTATAAATGACATATATAGTCATCGAGAATTTATGCTTGCAAATTCAAAATCTTATGAAATGTCACGAAAAATATCATATTCCATTGTATACTTTTAATGTATTTTTAATATATAAGAAGTATATCAAATAGATGTTTAATGTACATATGTCACTATATATATGCATCAGTATACTTTTTTCATATACTTTATTTTCATGGGGGGCAGTAACATAAAAAAAAATGTATTCCGAAAAATTCACGGCTCGCTGGTTTCATAGCGATTATATTTTCTCGATAGAATATGAGATATGTGATTGGGGTAAAACGGACCGTTCAGGCCAAGCGGTATTCGGAAGAGTGGAGCGTTAACACCGAAATATGTTCCTTTTCGAATTTTCCCTACAACAATCCTAGGATCTGATGACCCTAGGATTCCGCCATTGTATTGTTCGGGCAGTATTCTGTGGGTTTCGATTAGTTGCGCACAATAACGGGGTGCACGAGCGTGCTGTGGTGTATCGTAGTGTGCGCAAGAAAAGCTCATTTGTCGGCAGGAAATACGTTACTTCTGGTCCGAAGAATCTCATTTTGTTTTTACCGAAAGTGTCGTCCTACCAGAAATACGTCACTTCCGGTTGGAGAATCACATTAGTCGGTTGAAAATAAGATTTTCAAACTGGCAGTGACGTATTTCCGTTAAATCTACGGAAATCTCAATTTCCGGTTTCTACATTCCACACTCCATAGCGAGGATGCGCAACGCTCGAGACATAACAACCTGCCATTGCAGTCGTCGCCGTATAGTCGCCGTATAGTCGCCGTATAGTCGCCGTATAGTCGCCGTATAGTCGCCGTATAGTCGCCGTATAGTCGCCGTATAGTCGACGTATAGTCGCCGTATAGTCGCCGTATAGTCGCCGTATAGTCGCGCGTATAGTCGCCGTATAGTCGCCGTATAGTCGCCGTATAGTCGCCGTATAGTCGCCGTATAGTCGCCGTATAGTCGCGCGTATAGTCGCCGTATAGTCGCCGTATAGTCGCCGTATAGTCGCCGTATAGTCGCCGTATAGTCGCCGTATAGTCACCGTATAGTCGCCGTACAGTCACCGTATAGTCGCCGTACAGTCACCGTACAGTCGCCGTATAGTCGCCGTATCGTCACCGTATCTTCGTTATATCATCGCTATCTTCGTTATATCATCGCTATCTTCGTTACATCATCGCTATCTTCGTTACATCATCGCTATCTTCGTTATAACATCGCTATCTTCGTTATAACATAACTGACTTCGTTATATCATCGCTATCTTCGTTATATCATCGCTATCTTCGTTATATCATCTCTATTTTCGTTATATCATCGCTATCGTCGTTATATCATCGCTATCGTCGCTATGCGATCGTCGCTATATCATCGCTATCGTCGCTATATCATCGCTATCGTCGCTATATCATCGCTATCGTCGCTATGCGATCGCTATCGTCGCTATATCATCGCTATCGTCGCTATATCATCGCTATCGTCGCTATATCATCGCTATCGTCGTTATGTCATCGCTATCATCGCCATATCATCGCAATCGTCGCTATATCATCGCTAATGTCGTTGTATCATCGCTAATGTTGCTATATCATCGCTAATGTCGCTATATCATCGCTAATGTTGCTGTATCATCGCTAATGTCGCGATATCATCGTTAATGTCGCTATATCATCGCTAATGTCGCTATATCTTCGCTAACGTCGCTATATCGTCGTTATCGTCGCTATATCCCTTGGCTGAATCTCCCATTAATTATCATTAAAAGATCCCATTGGTTACCATTTACTATTCGTTAAAGATAATTCAATGTGGTTTTGCCAATGTTATCATTCCCATTTTTAATACCATTTAATATACCATTCGATATGCCATTCAGTTTCTCCATTCGTTGTATGGTATTTTTATCCCGCAGGCATTCCCATTCGCGGGAAAGTATGCTATATATGTATAATTGTCCACTTGGGTGAGCGTGGCCGAGTGGATCGGCGCGCGCTTCACACGCAGTAGGCCCGGGTTCGATTCCCGGCAAGCACCAAGAATTTTCTGTGGTGTTTTTTATCATCGAAAAAGTGGTTCGGAACCCACTATAATAGTAGGTCCAGAGGAAAGGACCAGCGCCTCGGTATGGGAAACCGAAAGACTGGGAAAAGTGTCGCGGGTTCGATTCCCGAGACTGAAGTCCCGTAGGTGAAAGGAAAAACGGACGAGGACGTAGCTCCGGAGATAGGACGTACGAACTACGACTATATCCGTATGTCCGCGACTACTGACACCTAGCGGGCCGCGACGAAGCTCCGGGCCCAAGAATCGAACTGGCGACAACGGATAAGGAAGGAGGAGGGAGAAAGTGAAGGAGCCCGTAACCCTTAGGGGATCGGTGTAACACACAATACCCAATACCCGTATAATTGTCCACTTTTCTACAGTGTCTAAATATGTGACAAATAAAAAAGCTGTAATGCTCCCGAAAAATGTCTCCTATTGTTCATAAATAATTTCGATTCTTAAGTTTACAGCTACTATTATGGACCCATTTATCGGCAATTCATTGTCGCTTATACCATTTAAGTGAAAGTTGATGCTCACACACGTGATTCCCTAGTGTTTGTCGACTCGATTCTTATTCCTCGTCAATTATAAATAGCTAGACGTGGTATTAAAAATTCCCTAGCTTTTTACCGTTCGATTAAGTTCTTATTTATTCCCAATGGTAAGAAATACCATTTCAGCTGTTCCAGTTATCCTCCAATGGACTACGATTGATAACGAATGGAAAAAGTAGCATTTGTCACGTCCCATTGACTTGTCAGTGAATTCCCATTAATAACGAATAGGAGGAAGTACCACGTGAATTTTCCCAGTCCTTAGGAATTGGATTCCCATTAATAACGAATGGAAAAACGTAACATTTAAAATTTCCCACTGATTTGCCAGTGGAGTACCATTAAGAATGAATGGTAGAAAGTACCGTTTCAATGTTACCCATGAATTTCCATTAGGATCCCATTGATTACCTTTGGATACTATTCATTACCATTAAACTCCCAATGGAAAACTTTGTCGAGGGTATTGTCGCCATATCATCGCTGTCATCGCTGTCATCCCCGTTATCCCTGTCATCCCTGTCATCCCTGTCATCCCTGTCATCCCTGTCATCCCTGTCATCCCTGTCATCCCTGTCATCCCTGTCATCCCTGTCATCCCTGTCATCCCTGTCATCCCTGTCACCCCTGTCATCCCTGTCATCCCTGTCATCCCTGTCATCCCTGTCATCCCTGTCATCCCTGTCATCCCTGTCATCCCTGTCATCCCTGTCATCCCTGTCATCCCTGTCATCCCTGTCATCCCTGTCATCCCTGTCATCCCTGTCATCCCTGTCATCCCTGTCATCCCTGTCATCCCTGTCATCCCTGTCATCCCTGTCATCCCTGTCATCCCTGTCATCCCTGTCATCCCTGTCATCCCTGTCATCCCTGTCATCCCTGTCATCCCTGTCATCCCTGTCATCCCTGTCATCCCTGTCATCCCTGTCATCCCTGTCATCCCTGTCATCCCTGTCATCCCTGTCATCCCTGTCATCCCTGTCATCCCTGTCATCCCTGTCATCCCTGTCATCCCTGTCATCCCTGTCATCCCTGTCATCCCTGTCATCCCTGTCATCCCTGTCATCCCTGTCATCCCTGTCATCCCTGTCATCCCTGTCATCCCTGTCATCCCTGTCATCCCTGTCATCCCTGTCAGCCCTGTCATCCCTGTCATCCCTGTCATCCCTGTCATCCCTGTCATCCCAGTCATCCCTGTCATCCCAGTCATCCCAGTCATCCCAGTCATCCCTGCGATCCCTGCAATCCCCGTCATCCCCGTCATCCCCGTCATCCCCGTCATCCCCGTCATCCCCGTCATCCCCGTCATTCCTGTCATTCCTGTCATCCCTGTCATCCCTGTCATCCCTGTCATCCCTGTCATCCCTGTCATCCCAGTCATCCCAGTCATCCCTGCCATCCCTGGTATTGCTATCATCGTTATTATTAATGACATTCGGCACTGGCAAATTCAAAAACATTCTGAAAGGGGCGAATCGCACCGATGCTGCCGGTATCGGTTAAACAGCTCTCGACGCCACCATAGGGAGAGAGGGGAGACTCGAGTTGAAATGTCGAGAGCCTTGTAAATTATCTGAATAGGATAGTGCGGAGTAGCGTGTGCAGCCACTGCGACGACGACGACGACGACGACGATGAAGCCAGACCGTGGCTGGCGTGGGTCTTCAGCCTGTTTGCTCTTAACGTCGGCGCACCCTCAACGTACAATGCCGGGGAGCTGTTCTCTCACCACCATCTCAACCCGCAAACTTTAACTCTCCGGGCGACATGAGTCACGGCTTCGTATCTGAATTCTCCGTCGAATATACGTAATATGCCTCGTCTGTGAGGGGGACATACTTGCAGACAGTCGGATAGAACCATTTCACCCTCTCGAGTAATTCCCATGGCCGAACCCTTCCGGGAAACACGCCGCTGTGAGGTCAAACGGGGTGTAAAAAAGGGGATCGTTTTCCGCACGGAGTGCGAAGAACGGAACTGTTGGCGTGTTGCAGAAACACGAGTCGACTGTCACGAAATCGTCGTAGCAGCGAGGCTCTTCCCGGTCAGTCATGCCTATACGGGACGTTTCATTCTTAAGGGGGGGGGATGCGGTCTTGAAACTTTTTTTTGCCATTTTTTTTACATTTTATTTTATGAATGCACAACATCTCATGAATGTTGTATCAAATTTTTAGTGCTGTTGGAGCAAAACTAACGGAGATATGGAATTTTAATCATCCGAGATATGGAATTAACCATCCGAGGCTCGGAGTCGCTCCGCTCCGATGTTGTATATTTGCTTGACAGCTGCGCAGCCCGGCGACGACTCTTGGTGCGAATTTCAAAAAGTTGCAGCGGCAAATAATTTGCAGACATTCAAACACGCTTATACCGCCCTTCCTAGCGATGTTATCACCGCTATAAAACCTACTTACGAGGATTTGAGCAAGGCTTTGACCAATAAAACAATGAAAGCCTGTATCGACTTATCTGGAAAATTTTTCGGAAATCAGTGAGTGGTGCCGCAGTTCTGGGTGAAACGGCAGCTAATATCGCAGCATGCACATTCAATGAAAGCTGTTTTGCTCTGCTAACCATCATGCGAGGGATGCAAATCAAAAGTGGACCAAGTTCTCACGAATGGGCGCGCACAGTCGACAGATTACGCACAAGCCGAGCGGAAGAACAACCCGGGTAGAAATTTGATCAGGTATGCCCTACGACTGATCGGGTCCTGAAGGGGAAACGGTATCGCTTGCCATTTTATGGAAAGCCTGACCAGGGCCGGGTCTGGAATACACACGGTCTGCATGACCAAGCTAGCCTACGGCTAGTAAGATCAGGTCCAGATCAGGCATTGATCTGGCAGCCCTTGTTAATTCGATAGTAAACCCGGGTAGAAATTTGATCAGGTATGCCCTACGACTGATCGGGTCCTGAGGAGGAAACGGTAAGGCTTGCCATTTTATGGAAAGCCTGACCTGGGCTGGGTCTGGAATACACACGGTCTGCATGATCAAGCTAGCCTACGGCCAGTAAGATCAGATCCAGATCAGGCATTGATCGGGCAGCCCTTGTTAATCGATAGTAAAGGAATTGAGTCAATATTCGGCCTCGGCCACAATAGGAGCGTTATTAGGTCTACCATACTGCTGCATACTAACTTTGTTAACTCAATATATCTCCACAGCATTCCATTCCTAATTATCAGTACTCCATTCCTATATTAATTTCAAATAAATTCGTACATTTTTTACAGTCGATGTGAATTTTTTATAGAATTTTCTTAAGTTGGAAAAAATGTTTACGAATCTTTGCAACGAACTTTGGATATTTGAATAATTTAATAAGTCAATAAATAACTTAAATAATTTAAACGATTTAATAAAAAAAAATATTCCCTGATTATTTGTTGTACACTTATTTTTCTATTTATTGTAATTTTTTTACATTACTGTTATCAAAAATCAATGATCCTAGCATCTTACACACGGTTGATTTTTCCGATTTTTATCTCATTAAAAATTGTTCGAAATTGTCAACTTGAGTGTCCAACCATGAGTGCAGCCATGATTCCAACCATGAGTGAAATAAAAATTAATTTTACCGTGATGTACATTCTACTAATTAGTTAATTTAATACGAGAAACAAATACAAAAGGTTCACAGGTCCGATAAAATAACGCTAATAAATAAAATATATTTATTATACTTTGCTTAAGGGGCAATCAGGCAATTTGACAAGGCCGTGATCAGGCTGCCTGATCACGGCCTTATCAACCACTACGTTACATTTCCATGTAAGGCCCTTCTCAGGCTGCCGTACTGTAACCTGATGAGGCACTACGGCAAGCCTGATAATGCCCGTATTGCGGCCGTGGCTGAATTTCTACCCGGGAAGCTGCAAGGGAAAGGAAAGAAGGTCGCGTTCGCCAAAGACAAGAACAAAAAGATGCTTTGAACATCATGAGCGATAGCTGTTCGCCGTACGGGCCTGGTATCGATTATTCTGAGTAAGTATATTGTGAAAAAAAAGAAAAAAATTCGGATTTTTAATGTAAAAAACTTCTAAAGACTTCTTCTTCTTCTTTTTTAATGTAAAAAACTTCTAAAGACTTCTTTATCTAAATAAAGATTTTACTTAATCTTGATAAACGATGACTGTCAAATAAATCATTTTTCCGGGTGTGGGCCTGAGCAAGCCAAAACGGAACTGCGGGGCAAAACGGACCACCTCCTCAAATTCTCTCGCGGGCCCACCTGGGAAACGGTCTCGTCGAGTCGGGCACAAGTTTTGGCCCCAGCGTTCCATTTTGCATCGTGTTCCACTGTACCCCCTGTTTCATTTTGCCCCCCCCCCCCTCCATTGTCTACCTTGCCGGGTTCGTGCAGTTTGGCCCTGCCGGGTCGATTAACTACTCGTCGAGGAAAGTCGCAAACTTTCCGGAACACACGGACCAACCCCCCCCCCCCCCCCCCCCCTCAAACCCCCTCGTGTGCATAAACTGGTCTCTTGTACTTTTCTTATACTTCAGAAGCATTCGTGGTAGCAGTTATCGGGCGCGTGCAGCTAGCCGCTCACGACGTTCCGAGATCCGGCTTGACGCATCGTTGCCTGCCTAAACTCCCCCGCGATAATTTTCAGCTCGCTATCGTTCCTCTTTACCTCCGCTACCGTTTCAATTTAACGATCGTCGAGGGAGAGAGAGTTTCTATCGTGGTAGGCATTTTTTTTTTTTTTTTTTTTTTTTAGCCGAACTGTGTGAACGAACGCGAAATAAGGTGAGGCGGAGTGGGGGGCGGGGGGCACAGGTGACGAGAGAACAAATTTACCGGCAAAGCTTTTGAAACTCGGCGAACCCGAAGAGACGCAGAGAAAAGTCAGCCGGGTTTGATATCGTCGCGAAAGAGCCGCGGTAGTTTTGTACCTTGCCGTGTGCATAGACCGGATGGTACCGAGCTCCGTTTAATTACAGACTGGCGAATTGGGTGTGTGCTTTTTTTTTTTTTTCTTCGTTGCTTTTCTTCATTGTGCCAATTGCCGAGCCGGGGAACCCCCGAGAGGCCTCCGTCGGCTCGGCGTGGCGTCGACACGAGGAGGGATTCGCCTCGGACGATTTTAGCGGGAGTGCGTGGTAATGAAGTGGTCTTGTCATCGATTATTGATTTTATTAGACTGATGTTGAATATCACACTTTATAACTAACTTATCCGGATAGCATTTTGTATTTACACTTATCGATGAGTCGCAGGGATTTTTTTTTTTTTTTTTTGCGGGTGGCGCGCGGGTTGGGACTATTTGGGGTGTGTCACTGTCGATAAGGAAAACTGCAATTCATTTTTTTGTGACCAGACGATTTTTTTTTTGCAAATTCTCACCCGAAAGTGAATTCACTAAGGCTTCGAAGGACATTTTTTTTACCCAAAAGACAAACCCAAAAAAAGTTAGCTTGACAATTTTCACTCGCCATGATAAAAATAATCTATTCAAACGACTTGAAAAAGAAGAAACAAAAAATTCAAGAAAAAACCTAAAAGACGGTATGAAATTCGCGTCCACCCCACGAAATCGAAAAACTTCAGCTTGACTCTTACCCAGCCACCAATCGTAAGAATAATTCATTAAAGATAACTTGAAAAGAAAATTCCAAACAAATTTAAAAAAAAATTAAAAAAAAAATAATTAATTTTTTACAACCAGGCAAATTCGTGGGAAAATTTGTTTTTGACGAGAAATTATTGAAAAAAAAAACCAAAGAAAAATAAAACAAAAAAGGGGCTATAAATCCCCCCGCCCAAAAAAAAACATCGAAAAAAGTCAGCTAAAATAGTCAGCCAACATACAAATAATTTATTTTTAAAAATCTCAAAGATTAAAAAAAAAACCCAAAAGTTTATGAAAACCCCATCGACCGCCAAATTGAAAAAGTCAGCTTGCCATTTACCCAGCCAGCCACAATAAAAATAATCCATTAAAAGAATCTTGGAGAAAAAATCCCAAAGAAAAAAACAAAGTAATACATTTATCGCAACCAGACTGAAGCAGATTCTCATGCGATTCTGAATTCGAGTCCTCTTGCGTCGGAGGATTTTTATTTTTTCACTGGAAACGGTTGGCAACCTTCGGAAAAAATTATTACAGTTTTTGTTACCGACGGAGTCCGAGCTGGGCGAGGGTGTAGCGGGGTGTCACGTCGCCTTGATCCTCTCGCGAGCGGATCGCTCTCCCCACCTCGCGGCCGCTCGGCGCGCATGCGCGGGACGCTCGGGGAATCCCCCGGCGCGCGTCTCCGAGACTGCGCGCATGCGCGCCTCCCCACTCCTTCGGCACCGACGCGTCACGTGAGCTTGCGTCGCGAGAGGGTCAGCGGGGACGTTCCTAACGAGGAGTGACATTTATCGCGTTCTTATTACGAAACACATGCCTTATTATTTTATGTACATAGAATATAACTACCGTTAAAATCGACATTAATAATCTCACGCCTAGATTTAATTAAACGAAGGGAAGCTCGCGCACGATATTCAATATTGCGCAGCGATTACTGGACCGAGCCATTTCTCGCCCAAGGTAATAAACGCTTTACATTTAACAAACATTTATCGTCCACGAAGATCGGATTTTTTTTTTTTTTTTTTTTTTTTTTTTTAAGGCAGTCTTCTAGTCTAAATGAGGTTTTTTTCGAGATTAAAGAATGAAATTTTAAATATTTTGGCTGCGGTATTTTTTCCACTTATTTGTCGATACTTCCAACTGCTCTGTACATTTTTTTTATTTTAAATAAAATAAATTTGAGTCAATAAATTAATTGATTAATTAAAGTACTACGCGGTTTCTTTTACGAACTCGGAAAAAACGGTTCTGCGATTGGCTAATCTGAATCGAAAAATCCAATAAGATTATTGATTAGTACAAATGTGACTGTCGTGTGAAATAGTAAAAAACGGAACGAAAAAAATTCACTAAATGGATACATTTTGGAGATTTTAAATAGACTCAAAATAGACTCAAAAAAATTCGTACACATTGTTTGGTTGCCGTTTTTTTTTTATTTTTCGTTCGAATTTTTACTAGCTCATGCGATAGCTACATTTTTACTGATCAATAATCTTTTTGGTTTTTTGCTTTGGATGAGTAAAATGGCTGAAATTATCCTCGCAGACCGCAGAGTTTTTTTTTTTTTTTTTCAGTGCTCGAATATGAAATCGAGTGACACGCTTAATTGACTTTTATTGTACTCCAAAAAATTGCAGAACACCAGCAAGTATCAATAAATAAATGAAAAAAAAAAACTGATATTGAAGTATTTAAGAGAAGATTGCAAAAATAAATTGTAAATTTAATTTACTTGCATTACTTTCATTGATTGAACATCAATGTAATTTTATGTTGTATAAATCAAATACCAGATATTAAAATTACAAAACTTTTGACAGAAATTTACAAAAATTTTAATAAAAAATAAACATTTCACTGTAAAACTACGACGCGCGTGCGTTAAAATTTGCAGAAACCGTTCTAATGTAAGAAATCTAAGAACGCTTCCAATAACTGTTCAATAATTTTCGAAGAAATTTTTTTCGCAGTTAATTAATAATTTGTTGTTTTAATCTCGAAAAAAATTCTCGTTTACATTAGAAGACTGTCTCAGGTTTACATTTCCATCGTTGTCAACGAAACGTAGAGAGTGCGGCAAAACGGACCAGCGTGGTCCATTCAAGACGCCTCTTTTACGTCCACGGCAATGCGTTAAGGATAGTCCATTTTGCCCCGAGATTTACTTCAGCTACGCCGTCTCTTATTTCTCCAGAAAACAAAAAGTATTGCAAAATTATGAAAGTACAATAAAATAACAAAAAAAGGACATTAACAAGAGCGTGTGAAAACTCCGGATGACTGCAAAGTTTCGATACGACCTCTTCAACGGAGCAGCCCAGCTGCTCCGAGCTCGGTATGACTTATCCATCGCGAGTAGCAGCCGGACCGCTCAAAATGGAATTTGAGGGTAAAATGGACCACCTCTATAAGTCATCCGCCGGACCTAAATAAACGATATCTCCTAAATAGACACTGGTCCATTTTGCCCCGAGATTTAGCCCTCCCTTATTTTACTTGTAAAAAAGAATGATTGAAAAATTACCAAAAGTACCATAAAATAACAAAAATAGGACATTGACAAGAACTTCGGGGTAAAATGGACCACTTTCATAAACCATCCCCCGGACGTAAATAAACGATATCTTCTAAATAGACACTGGTCTATTTTGCCCCGAGATTTACTCTAGCCCTCCCTTATTTCTCCAGTAAAAGAAATTATTGAAAAATTACCAAAAGTACCATAAAATAACAAAAATAGGACATTGACAGGAACTTCGGGGTAAAATGGACCACTTTTATAAATCATCCCCCGGACGTAAATAAACGATATCTCCTAAATAGACACTGGTCCATTTAGCCCCGTGATTTACTTTAGCCCTCCCTTATTTCTCCAGTAAAATAAATTATTGCAAAATTACCAAAAGTACAATAAAAAAACAGAAAAAGGACATTGACAAGAACTTCGGGGTAAAAATGGACCACTTTTATAAATCATCCCCCGGACCTAAATAAACGATATCTCCTAAACAGACACTGGTCCATTTTGCCCCGCTCTCACCTAGTGAACACCTCGGTGCTGGAACTTCGAAGGGAGCCAACGCCTGATCTCGGCGGAGCTCAGAGAACATCTTCGGATGAGGAGGGGGGGAGGGCGGATGGGAAGAGGGGGGGGTGGATTGGAAGGGAGCTTGCATCGATTTGTCGAAAGCTTGAAAGCTGTCCTTCGGTGACCCACGCTCCGACAGCGGCTCTACAAGGGGGCGAGTGAGTGCGTGTGGTGGGGCGAGTGAGGGGGGGGGGGGGGGGGGGGAATTGGTATGTGGAGGGGGAAGCGTCTGGCAATTTTATCTCGGGGATTACAGGCTCCTTTAGAGGGCTTCCCTTCGTTGAGGTTAATTATACGGTAGACATACGTGATCGCCCCGCCAGAGGAACAAGACGACATCGTAGCCTCCGGTCGATCACTCCCACCTCGCGAATACACTCGATACACCATACACGGTGGAAAAAAGGGGATGTAGATTTTACGATGATTGTTTTTGTTTTTTTTTGCCACAAGTGTCCAGAATTTTTATTTAATTTTTTTTTTTTTTTTTTCGAATGTACACCCAGAAAAATAATTTATTTGTCGGCCACCGTTTATTTAGACGAAGTAAAATATGTATTTGATTTAAATAAATATTTATTTAAATTAAGTAGAAAAATATTTAATTTGATTTAAATAAATATTTATTTGATTGAAGTAAATATTTATTTAAATTAAGTAAATAGTTACATAAATGAAATAAATATTTATTTAAATCAAATAGATATTTGACTTCATCTGAATCTGAACCTCGCGAATACACTCGATATACCATACACAGTGGAAAAAAGGGGGTGTGTAGATTTTAAGATGATTTTCTTCTTTTTTTTTTGTCACAAGTGTCCGGAATTTTTATTTAATTTTTTTTTTTTTCCGATTGTACACACAGAAAATTATTTATTTGTCGGCCACCGTTTATTTAGACGAAGTAAAATATTTATTTGATTAAAGTAAATATTTATTTAAATTAAGTGAACAGTTACATAAATGAAATAAATATTTAATTTGATTTAAATACATATTTATTTGACTAAAGTAAATATTTATTTAAATTAAGTAAATAGTTACATAAATGAAATAAATATTTAATTTCATATGAATACATATTTATTTGATTAAAATAAATATTTATTTAAATCAGATTGATATTTTACTTCATCTGAATCTGAACGGTGGATATCAAATAAATTATTTTTCTGGTTGTGGGCAAAATTTTTTTTTTTTTTTTTTTCGGGGGGGAAAACGTTGGATTGAAAATTCCCTGGAGGCATCAGGTAAGGGAGTTCGGCTCGTGCAAAGATATCGCGTGATCCGAATGCAAGAAATCGTATGAGCTCCGTTCTCGGTTCAACCGATACGATGTTTTTAAAAATTAATAATCAGAGAGTGGAAGGTTTGCGACGATTTTTTACACCCCGACCCGGATTTTTTCGATGATCGGAACGCCAAATCCGATTTTTCATACAATCTTTTTTTTTTTTACCGTGAAAAAAATAAAATAAAACACCTTTCCTCGCCGATAATCGATGAAACCCCCTTAGTCTTAAAAGCTCAGTTAACAATACGCTTCATTAAAAGAATAAAAATAAAAAGAATAAAATTTGTAGAATCGGCAAAAAAAAAAAAAAATTAATAAAAATTGTAGACCTTTGTGGACGACAGAATGTTTCTCCGACGTACGTGTACCATCTTTACCGTGTACAAATTACGAATTACACTTACTCACTAGATATATCTTCTTTACACAGATTCTTGCGGAATTTTAGCCATCGATCTCGATAAATAGAATGTAATTAAATATAAATAATATGTATGTATATATATATATATGTGTGTGTGTGTGTGTGTGTGTGTGTGTGTATATGTATATGTATACATATGTGTACATATATATATATATACATATATATATATATATATATATATATATATATATATATATATATATATATATATACATATACATATACATATACATATACATATACATATATATATACACACACACATATATAACTTCGACATTTCAAATTTTTCGAAAAATGTTCTCACATCGTTTTCCCCGACAGGCGCGAATAACATTTTCCATTTTTTTTTTTTTTTTTTTTTTTTTTTCTTTTCGGAAGAAAGACGACTCGAAATCACTGTCGGTGGAATGGGCCCACATTCGCCCCACTGCAATGTTCTCTCGGAGCTCGATCCGTTTCCGCGTTTCATAAACTTGTTGTTCCTTCAAATATTTTCTTTTTTTTTTTTTGTTTTTCTCACCGTAGCGTTTTACTTAGCACGTGACCACTTTTTGCTCGCGCATCTCATGCGTGATTGTTGGTTATTATTCTCGAGCGATGTGTTCATGCCGGTCTGCCGGGATTTCGGCGAAGCGAGGGGCTCGACGAGGTGGCTCGGGGTGGTGGTGGTTCGGTGTGTTGGGTCGGGCTGATTCGCGACGGATGACGGACGACGGATTCGCTGAGGGACGAGCTCGAGTGCGAGGCGTTCACGTCGGATAGAGGCTCGAGAGGCTCGGTATCCTCCAACTGACGGCGGCGAGTAAGGAGGCGAGAAAGTTGCTCGCCAAAATTGCCGGACTCGGGTTTCTCCTGTCGCCGCCGTGCATCGCCGCTGGCTTCTCCTCCTCTGCAACATAAATAATAAACGGGCTGAGAGGGCGGGCGGGTGGTGGGTTTTTTTATTTTTTTATTTTTTTATTTTTTTTGCGAGAAGTCGCCGATGTGAAGGAGCGCGAGGGCCGGTGAGAAATACGAAAAAAAAAAAAAAAATTGATCGGCTCGACTCGTCCGACGGCGAATTCGCACGGGGAGACGGAAAAATCTTTTTGGAGTTATTACGATTTCGGCTCACGTACCGCAAAACTCGTGGACACATCCGCCGGCATTCACGGGTGTTACGGGATCGTCGAGAGCCGACGATGGAAAAGACCGGGAATTCAAGGATTGAACGCATTTTGACACGTCGATGCGAGGCTATGAAAAAAAAAAAAAAATATATGACACGTCAAAATAATTTCTGAAAATGAGACACATCGAAATAACGTAAACAAATATGGAATTGCGAGAAAATAATAGACGCGAAATAACCATTATGTTACTTTGATTTTTAATAGAGGAAATAACATCGAAGTTGTGTTATTTCGGCGTTGTGTTTATTTCGGCGTTGTGTTTATTTCGGCGTTGTGTTTATTTCGGCGTTGTGTTTATTTCGGCGTTGTGTTTATTTCGGCGTTGTGTTTATTTCGGCGTTGTGTTTATTTTGGTGTTGTGTTTATTTTGGTGTTGTGTTTATTTTGGTGTTGTGTTATTTTGGCGTCATGTTATTTCGGCGTTGTGTTTATTTCGGCGTTGTGTTTACTTCGGCGTTGTATTATTTCGGCGGTGTGTTATTTCGGCGTTGTGTTTATTTCGGCGTTGTGTTTATTTTGGCGTTGTGTTTATTTTGGCGTTGTGTTTATTTCGGCGTTGTGTTTATTTTGGCGTTGTATTTATTTTGGCGTTGTGTTTATTTTGGCGTTGTGTTTATTTTGGCGTTGTGTTTATATTGGCGTTGTGTTTATATTGGCGTTGTGTTTATATTGGCGTTGTGTTTATTTTGGCGTTGTGTTTATTTTGGCGTTGTGTTTATTTTGGCGTTGTGTTTATTTTGGCGTTGTGTTTATTTTGGCCTTGTGTTTATTTTGGCGTTGTGTTTATTTTGGCGTTGTGTTTGTTTGGCCTTGTGTTTATTTTGGCCTTGTGTTTATTTTGGCGTTGTGTTTATTTTGGCGTTGTGTTTATTTCGGCCTTTGTGTTTATTTCGGCGTTGTGTTTATTTCGGCGTTGTGTTTATTTCGGCGTTGTGTTTATTTCGGCGTTGTGTTTATTTCGGCGTTGTGTTTATTTTGGCGTTGTGTTAATTTTGGCGTTGTGTTTATTTTGGCATTGTGTTATTTTGGCGTTATGTTATTTTGGCGTTGTGTTTATTTTGGTGCTGTGTTTATTTTGGCGTTGTATTTATTTTGACGTTGTGCTATTTTGGTGTTGTGTTATTTTGGTGTTGTGTTATTTCGGCGTTGTGTTACTTCGGCGTTGCCTTAACATATTTACATCTTTATTACTCACAACTGTAACAGATAACAACTCTACCAAAAAAAAAAAAAACAGCGCTAACACTCTACCACAATATCCGGCGTTCAAGAAAATCGCTACTGATAGTTAGAGATTGATATTCCGGTTGAGTTTTCATTTCATTTCGATCGATTTTTTTCTTGTAGAGATTCTCTTGGACGTCTATATTTCGATAGAGTTCTTGGCGATTGGTTCACGCTGGTAGTTTTTTTTTTTCTTAAACTCCGGTACAGATTTTTGATGGAGTTTCAGAACAGTAGAGCTGTTATGTGGTAAAGTTCTCAGCGAGCAGTTCGCTCTCGGAGTTTTTTTTTTCATATTGTGGCAGAGATTTTGGGTGTACTTTTGGTACGGTTGAATTGTAATACGGTAGAGATGTTTTCCGGTAGAGTTGTTACTTGGTGGAGTTCTAATCCAGCAGAGTTCGACGGGCAGTGAACATTTTCTGGTAGAGTTGTGAATATGCCGTTGGATTATTTTAGCGTTGCGTCATATCGGCGTTGTGTTATTTAGCGTGTTGCGTTATTTCGGCGCTGTGTTACTTTGGTACAGCGACATTTTTACACGAATACCTTGATAATTGTCTACTTTCCGTCACTGTACAGAATCAATATATATCGTTGATAATATCGATTAAAACTTAAAGTCCTTTATCGCCGGAGGGAGTGCTAATTGGAAAAGCGAATGGTGATTGGCGGACGCTACAAGCCCCGTTAACGAGGCTAATCGAATATTTGGAAGTCGCGAATGCGGTACTCAAGCGTCTGTGTGATTGACGAAAATTAAGGAGAGAACGCAAAAAAAAAGAAAAAAAAAGAAAAAAAACAAACCACCACCAACCTCGACACAATTTTCATTAAAACCTTTAAACGGCGCTGCTTTGGATTGAAAAAAAAAAGAAAATGGCCAAGTTATGTGTTCGCGCATATCGCATGTATCTGTTGAGCACTCGTAATCTCCGGCACACGCGCAAGCTTTATTGGGTTAATTGCATGTTACTTGTTTTACAATGCTAACTGAAAAATCTCAAACGAAATTAGAAACTCAGCTACCACGGGTGAGAGAGAAAACGTTAGGCTGCCGGGGAGGAGGCGCGATGGGGGGGGGGGGGGGGGGGGGGGTGGTTGGTTGGTTGGTTTTGGGGCAAACCAGCGGTTGTCGCGAGTGAGGCGTGTTGAGGATAGGAGGTATATGGGGATGGTTTGCCCCCCCCCCCGCCCCACCACTGGGAAACGACGTTTTAAACGTGGCAGGCCTCTCCTACTCGTTCTCCAACCCTCTTTCCTCTCCTCCCAACCGGAAGTTCCGCTACTTTCGAATTCGGGTCACGTTTCCCACAATCGCGCAGTAAAAGCGGGGAACCATTCGCTTCCTGCTGCTTCTGCTGCTGCTGTTGCTGCTGCTGCAGCCGCGGCTGCTGGCCCGGTATGTCCCGGACACGGGAGGCAGAGGAGACCGAAAGAAAAAGAGACAACTCACTGACAGTTTTAAACGAGCTTCAAGTTCGCGCTCTGAAGTTTAAACAATTATTCTTTATAATCGTTCGTTAGCGCACCGATTCTCGTGGGTCTTAACCGTTGGCTTCTCTTTTTTGTCTATCGTCACAATGTCGATAATTGTTGAATATCGTTGGAAATGACAATTTAACTGAAACTACGCGTTTCCGTATTTGATTATCATTCGTTAAAGTTTACGAAACCGTTCAAGTTCCAAGCAGATACTCGCGGATATTCACGGATACTCATGGTTCCTCATGGATACTCGCGGATACTAGCGGATACTAGCGGATACTAGCGGATACTAGCGGATACTAGCGGATACTAGCGGATACTAGCGGATACTAGCGGATACTAGCGGATACTAGCGGATACTAGCGGATACTAGCGGATACTAGCGGATACTAGCGGATACTAGCGGATACTAGCGGATACTAGCGGATACTAGCGGATACTAGCGGATACTAGCGGATACTAGCGGATACTAGCGGATACTAGCGGATACTAGCGGATACTAGCGGATACTAGCGGATACTAGCGGATACTAGCGGATACTAGCGGATACTAGCGGATACTAGCGGATACTAGCGGATACTAGCGGATACTAGCGGATACTAGCGGATACTAGCGGATACTAGCGGATACTAGCGGATACTAGCGGATACTAGCGGATACTAGCGGATACTAGCGGATACTAGCGGATACTAGCGGATACTAGCGGATACTAGCGGATACTAGCGGATACTAGCGGATACTAGCGGATACTAGCGGATACTAGCGGATACTAGCGGATACTAGCGGATACTAGCGGATACTAGCGGATACTAGCGGATACTAGCGGATACTAGCGGATACTAGCGGATACTAGCGGATACTAGCGGATACTAGCGGATACTAGCGGATACTAGCGGATACTAGCGGATACTAGCGGATACTAGCGGATACTAGCGGATACTAGCGGATACTAGCGGATACTAGCGGATACTAGCGGATACTAGCGGATACTAGCGGATACTAGCGGATACTAGCGGATACTAGCGGATACTAGCGGATACTAGCGGATACTAGCGGATACTAGCGGATACTAGCGGATACTAGCGGATACTAGCGGATACTAGCGGATACTAGCGGATACTAGCGGATACTAGCGGATACTAGCGGATACTAGCGGATACTAGCGGATACTAGCGGATACTAGCGGATACTAGCGGATACTAGCGGATACTAGCGGATACTAGCGGATACTAGCGGATACTAGCGGATACTAGCGGATACTAGCGGATACTAGCGGATACTAGCGGATACTAGCGGATACTAGCGGATACTAGCGGATACTAGCGGATACTAGCGGATACTAGCGGATACTAGCGGATACTCGCGGATACTCGCGGATACTCGCGGATACTCAAATCTATTTCGAGAAAGCCATGCAAGTGCGTAAGCCACCGTGACCCGCTAGTTTTATAATGAAGAACAACAATTATCGATGACGACGCATCCACCGACGCAATACGTACGCAAAATCATGATGACATGATTAATTTCACCGAGTCTATCCTTATGCATGAACGTTGCAATAAATGAGGTCGAGCGAAATATATGACATCGGGGATCGCTCGTTCCGTGCGCCTCGTCATTGTACATAGTCGGAGGGTGAGAGAAACTCTCCCCTCGTGTAATAATACGAATGCGAGAGAGGGAAAGTGAAACGAAAGTACGGATCTCACCTTCAATGACGTGTATCATGACGGATGAGGGTTTGGCGTTGCTCGGCACGCAGGTGTAATTGCCACCGTGAATCGTTTTCGTTTTCGAGACCTTAAGAATCGAGCCGCTCTTCGTGAGCTCGACCTTTACACCCGGCTCGGCGTCGTAGTTTATCATGTGACCCTGTTGATACCAAAAAACGTAGTACGGTGGCTCGGTTGCGGCCATCAGTTGACACTCGAGACGCAGACTCGATCCCTGCTTCACGTGCAGATCCGGACCTCCGGGAATAACCGAGTAAGCTTCGGTTACCGTCAGACGTACAAAGTTTTGCTGCACCGTTGGATAACTGGCGACCTGTGTAAACACAACCAATGTCGGCGAAACTTTTTATTTCATGTTTGTTAACGTTGACTCCACAGCAAAATTATGAGAGAAAATTGCTCGACATCGTGACTCTGACCTTTGACGAGCACAAAATGTCGAAAGGGCACGTTATGGCGAACAATGAGCCACGCAATTTTCAGTCTGACCGCACACTGACGGTCGCACTTCATCGTCCTATCGATGCATTGTGACATCGCGCACGTAATGTCATAGCCGATAAACACAATGCATGCGAATATATCGCTGCGACCTTGACATTTGTTAAAACCGTTGATACTTAGTTACGTGCTCAACAGTTGGGAAAGATCGTAGGTTATTTCTATACAGACAGTACGGCCGTTACCTTAAATATATTGTGAAATTATTAGGCCTCCCGAATCGTACAAAGCTACCATGGCGGAAGGCGTACGTATGAATTTACTATCTCTATTATGTCATCTCCATATAAAGGAAACTTCTGAAATTTGAAAAATTTTTGGTTGTTACCGGCTCACAGACGTTCATACAGACACTGACGTATACTCAGGGACACTCAGAGACACTCGGAGACACGCAGAGACACTCAGAGACACTCAGAGACACTCAGAGACACTCAGAGACACTCAGAGACACTCAGAGACACTCAGAGACACTCAGAGACACTCAGAGACACTCAGAGACACTCAGAGACACTCAGAGACACTCAGAGACACTCAGAGACACTCAGAGACACTCAGAGACACTCAGAGACACTCAGAGACACTCAGAGACACTCAGAGACACTCAGAGACACTTAGCGGACCCTCAGGGACCCTCAGGGACACTCAGGGACACTCAGGGACACTCAGGGACCCTCAGGGACACTCAGGGACACTCAGGGACACTCAGGGACACTCAGGGACACTCAGGGACACTCAGGGACACTCAGGGACACTCAGGGACACTCAGGGACACTCAGGGACACTCAGGGACACTCAGGGACACTCAGGGACACTCAGGGACACTCAGGGACACTCAGGGACACTCAGGGACACTCAGGGACACTCAGGGACACTCAGGGACACTCAGGGACACTCAGGGACACTCAGGGACACTCAGGGACACTCAGGGACACTCAGGGACACTCAGGGACACTCAGGGACACTCAGGGACACTCAGGGACACTCAGGGACACTCAGGGACACTCAGGGACATTCAGGGACACTCAGGGACACTCAGGGACACTCAGGGACACTCAGGGAGCGCTCAGTGACACTCAGAGACACTCGGATGCCTGGGTAATAGTCAGATGCCCTCAGAGACCGTCAGAGAACCTTGGAGATACTTGGATATATTCAGAGACATTCAGTGACACTCGAAAATACTCGGGGACACTTGAAGACACTCAAAAATACAGATGCCCGGACAGTGATGTCGCGGCTGTGGGATTGGGCGCCCAAATGGCGTTTCGATTTCATATATATGAAGCGAAGTTTATTGGAAGACAGCCGATACTAACCTGACACTCGTAGAGTCCCGCATCTTCGAGGGTGACCCGATGTATGAGCAGCGCAAAATCCGACGTCGACTGTTTGATCATGAATCGCTTGTCGACCGAGTGGGTCGTCGTGCCGACGGTCAGAAGCTGTCGATCTCTACGTCTCAGCCACGTGACCTAAATACACAACGATAAATAAAAGTTCACGGAACCTTCATGTACATTCGCCGCAATGTCCTCATTACATGGGAATAACCAACGGGAGAAATGAATCTCTGAGGAAACGCGAATAAAGCAAAGTTTCTCCGACCGCTGGAGCAACGGAAACGTCGGCGGTTCACTTAAGTATCGCAATTTTGATTTATTTTTTGATTAATTAATGAGAAAACAAGTGAAATAAAAAAAAAAGACAAAGTAGTGACACGGAACTTGTTCCTCGGTTGTAATCGCGTTGCGAGAGAGTAGACGAATCGTAAATTTTCCTCGGATATAATGAATTTTTAATTAAAGTTTTTAATGAGACTCGAAGTAACCAAGTGCACGTAACGACGGTTTCCACGTTTTCTTGCCGGTCCGCCTCTCGTTCTCCGATGCTTACACGCCAATATCTTTCGGGTCACGAAATACTTTTTTTTTTTTCTTCTCTCCGGAGCTCGTGGCGCTTCCGGTTTGCAGCTCGGATGACTGCGATACCGATGACAAACGCCGGTTCGGCGCCGGGGCCGCGTGGGACCTCGTCGAACCGTTTGTTATCCGGCTGGAGAACCATCGAGATCAGCGAGAGACGTCGAGAGTCCCGGTAAGAGAAAACAGAAGTTTTCGCTGACACCGAACATCAATTATCGTTGCCGCTAATGGACCGCCGGATTCTCTACTAATTTTCACGCTTCACCGATGAACCGTGAACCGGTAGCCGCTCTCTCCGTCCCGTCTATCTCGCTCGCCGAGCCTCGGCTCCACGGTTCATCGGACCCGGCCGCGAGGATGACGATGCCTTCGACTTTCATTAACGTCATCCCTCGCGTACCCCAACGCAGCCGCCGCCCGGTCTCGAAACTCACCGCGAAACCCCCCTTCCGACAACTAATCCGGCATCGATTACCATGTCCTCTCGTTCCCCCGAGCGTTCACGAGGAGACGAGAAAAATAATGAAAGTGGAACAATCGCGATGTGAGTTAGGCACGTGGAAAGTTTCATTCCGTACCTTAGTGGAGGAAAGAGGTCGTAAAAACCTTCATCCGTGTTAAATGCGGACTCGCGGAGTTTTCGTTTTTTTTTTTTTTTTTTTTTTTTTCTCAAAGCAATAGCGGTGAGACTCGGTGTGATGAACGATTAACGTTATAATCGGGACGTTGTACGCAGGTGCATGCTGCGCGTTACGTAAGAGGAGCGATGAGTGGCGTGCAACGTTGCCGGGACGGGTACGTCGCACATTGATTGTAATTCCGTGGGCGGGCTTTGCGGTGGCTCACGGTGACACGCACCGGAGAGCGAAAGAGAGAGGGACAAAGAAAAGGGCACGGTGCAAAGAGAACCGGAGGGGACGATGACGAGGGTCGTGGAACGGTTCGAAATTGATTTTATCGCAGTCGCACGCGACGACAGAACTCGACCGCGTCCGCGAACACGGAGTCACTCGCCGGTGCCCTCGCGTCCATCCGCTGCCTCATCCAGCTGGGGTAGGTGAAAATGCTCTGGTGACCGTCATTCGTAATTTCGGACAGGCCGAATTGGATTGGCCCAGTTCGGCCGATATTGGCCCGTACTTGGGCCAGAGCAACAAACCCACGCCTTTACTTAGCCCAAACATGGACCAAAGCAACAAAACCACGTCTTTACTTAGCCCTGATCGATGCCTGGAAGCGCCGTTTCCACGCGCACAAGATCAACTGCAACCCCATCACGTCGTCTTCGGTCTCGAAACGCAATATACCAGAATTTCGGTTCTATTTATCGAGCTCTGTGTAATCTATTGTGTAATCAATGTGACGGGACGCAGACTCAAGCGGTAGCGTGAACTGCAATCCACTTTATCAAACGATCTCAACTGGTCTGAGCGATGGACGCACATCGCCGGCGTCTTCGTCCAACACTCGTCCAACCAACACTCCGGAAAGGTTCACCGCCATTGGGACAAATGGATTAGTTTTCGTTTCCTACCGATTCCTACCGAGCCCCTGTTAGTTGATACCAGCCCAACAAGCTCAAAAGATTCCCGCAGGCATGTTCAGCTCGATGGATACCCAGCAGCGAGAAGACCTTCGTTAGGAGCTTCCCGCGGATTTCCGTTCCTAGATCCTTCGCGATACAATCGCGCCACGACGGCGGTCCCGCCACACAGATACTGGTACCGCTGTTACTGGGCCATTGATGTAATTGCGCAAAGCCAAGCTCTCCCCCGAGCGATGCCAGCATGTAAGACTTCATCGCTGCGTCTTATCCGCTTCCCGCTAGAACGCAATTAGGACATTCCACATGATCCACGTGTAGGCGGTTATACCATTACATGGCCCGTGCTATGTGCTCGCCGCCTGTATACGAACGCCTCGCATGGAAACCAATTCCCCGGCATTCGCAGAGAGAAGGAAGTGGAGGGTCGGGACTCGCATGCAAGCCTCCGGTAATCCAGGACTTGTCTCCGTAATCCTCCTAGTAGAATTTCGCAAAGAGACCCCGAGAGCGCCGTTTCCCAACTGCCTTTTCCCGCCTCACCATCCCCAGTCTCGTCCGGCGCACTCCTCTCCTCAGGCGGACCTAATGGCGGATCCAATGTCGCGAAGAGATTCACCGCGAATGTCGTGCGAGAGCACGTCGCCGGTGTTGGGGGTTCAAGGAGCCACAGTCAGTCGAGAATGTCCTGGGGCCCTCGAGTTAACCGGGTACTCGCCGAGTTTACCTCAATCAGTGACCAAGTTACGTGAACCACTCTCAACGCTTCTGTCTTTCCGTGTACCATCCCCACCGGTGATCCACCTCGTCTTGGTCTCGATCACCCTCCTCCTCCTTCTTTCCATCTCCTCCCGCTCCCGTGGACGCGGCCCCCTCATGGTTTCCGTCGTCACGATGTCCTCCTTCCTCCTCGTGGGTACCTGCGAGCTTTCGATAAGTCCGGCTCGTGCGAGAGAAGAATCCCCACCGGTGCCGATGCGAGTAACGACAGTTCAAAGTTATCTGGTCAGGAACTGGCGAAGCTCTTGGCTAGGTACTCTTTGCCATTGGGAGACTTGTCTGCGGTGGTTTGGCTGATTGGAATGGATTGAAAAACGACGGATGGACTCGTTGGTTGGCCTGTTTCTCAACTAGATGGACGGTGACAGGATTAGGTAGATCAAGCCGTCCATCATTTAGCCAAAGTTCTGGTGGTTAATTCAGAGCATTACATTGGGACCTGGTCCGAACTTTGCCAGCTCCTCCAAGGTCTTTGTCAGGGCCCGATGGATTGCTCGATAATGACTACCAGGGAGCGTTGCCAATGACAGCTCCTGCTTATCCTGGGTCTTCGACATTTACTGGGTCCTTCGGGAACGGATGGGCTTGTCGGTTGGCCCGTTTCTCAACTGGATGGATTGAGACAGGATTAGGTAGATCAAGCTGCCTATCATTCCACCGAAGTTCTGGTCGTTAATTCAGAGCATTACATCGGGGTCTGGTCCGAACCTTGCCAGGTCCTCTAAGGTTTTTGTCAGGGCCCGATGGATTGACCGATAATGACTACCAGGGAGCACCGCCAATGATAGCTCCTGCTAATCCTGGGCCTTCCACATTTGCTGGGTCCTCCGAGAATGGATGGACTCGGTGGTGAGCCCGTTCCTCAACTAGATGGACGGGGATACGATTAGGTAGATCAAGCTATGCATCAGTCAGCTAGAGTTCAGTTGGTTTGTTCAGAGCATTACATCGGGATCTGGTTGAGACTTCGCCCGGTCCTCTGAGGACTTTGTCATGACCCAACGGATTGCCCGACAATGACTACCAGGCAGCGCCGCCAATGATAACTCTTACTCATCCTGGGCCTTCCACATTTACTGGCTCTTCCATCTCTGAGGGGACAAAGAGACTCGTCTGGAAATGAGCAGAATTTAGCAGAACGGGAAATAGACGGAAGCACCAAGATACGAAACCCGGCAGTTTCGGCGCCTAATTAGTCTGCTCCCCAGTTGCTTTTCTCCAGCCAATGTCAAGTGCCCAGCAACCTCAAAGAAGCAGGAACGGGAACCGAAGGGGAGATTTAGGCCTTACTAAATCCCACTGGGATTGTCGTTGCTCCTTGCATCTTGTTCCCGGTTTCCGGCTATCCAATAGAAATCTTAACACACCCCTGGAGGAGGAAGGGTCTGAAAGTACCCCGAAACTGGCGTTGGATTGGCAGAGATAGAGTCATTCCGGGTCATAACGTTTACCAACCATCCGGGATCTTTTCCCTCTCGCGTTATCCGACTGCAGGATCTCGGAGCAACTCGGATCACACTAAAGAAACTCCTCGGGGGGTATGTTTTCTCTCGGTCGACTTCTCCTGAGTTTCCTGCCTCAGGAGCGAGATTCGCCGAGATGCGACGATGGGGAACAGGCAACGCATCCGCCGTTGGGACAATGTAGCCTCTTTTAATGTGCCCTGCTGCGATGATCTTCCAAGGCAGTGAATAAACGCCAAAAGGAGCTTGTTGGCTCTAACGAGTCAGGGAGTTGTTCCGGCGCAGTGGAAACTCCTTGCGTTTCGAATGTCGCTTCGTACGCCAGTCACTTTTGTCATGGTGGAGGAGCACCAAACCCTGACTAACATTCTCTAACGTTCTTCTCTGTGACGACTTCGCTGCGAGCGGTGGAGGCAACTACAAATGTCATTTCCGTACCGAAGCAAATGCTGCATTCCACAACCCGGAAAGCTGGATCTCTCCAACCTCCTCCTCCCATTCGCTCGGTCATTCCAGGCCCGAACAATGGAGTGCCAGCATCCCGCTGAGGACGAGAGCATTGCTCGCTAACTGGCCGAAACAGGAGACGGATCGCCTGAACGCAGAGAAGACACGGGAATGAATGAGCAAAAATGGGGTTTGTGGTGCTTGAGGCATAAGGTGCTTTGTCAACTGCCGTCGACAAGGCAGCGATGGAGACTTTATTGTCTTGAGGTAAAAGAGAGCTAACGAAGGTAATGATTATTTTCGCATAAAAACAAGCAGGTTGCGAGAGTGCGATCGTTGCCGGTCGTCTTTGTTTCCGCATCCAAGTACACCATGAACATAAAGTTGAGGTCGGAAGGGTGAGGTGGCAAAATGGACCACCCGATTCAGGGATTTTCAGCGATTTTCACAATGTATCTTCACTTTTTTTGATACACGAATCTGCTACACTCATTTGGAGCATCTGGATAATTTTTTTTAAGCATTAAAGATGGAACAAAATGGACTTTCCTCCAATAATACAGAAAATCAGTAAATTTTTATTCGGAAAAATTCACGATTTGTTTGCTGCCATTTCATTATTTTCTCAATAAGATGTAAAATATAAACGCGGCAAAATCGACTTTCATGCAGTAATACCAAAAATAAGTAAATATCTATTGTTCAAATCCATTATCTACAAGCTGGAGTTTAACGATTTTCGACAGCATAATTTAAGGGGAGTCTAAATCGCCTCTCGCTCGGTATCACAGGAACCCTACACAGTAAAAAATGTTCCGGTTTGAACTGCCACAGTGTGCAGTGTAAACAACACCAGTGTTAATAACAACACCATTATAGAGTCCATTTTACTCGGTGCAAAGTGTAAAAACAAGATCTGCTGTTACTTTGTTACAAGTCACACCATACGGTTTTGTAGCAAATCAATATTACACGGGCATAGAATTGTCATAATTCGGTGTTGAAATAAAAAAAAATACGATTTTAACACTGCTGTTGGTGTACATATAAGTTTATCATTTCGGTGTTGATTAAGTCATTTCAACACTACTATAGGTGTACATATAACTGTATAAATTCAGTTTTAAAATTAATATAATATTAATACCGCAGTGGTGATACATTTACATCGATCAATTTAGTGTTAACATATGACGGCAAAAGCACGTTCAGTGTAAAGCGCGAAAAAGATTTACTAAATTCATTGAAATCATATTGTTCGTCGAACACCGTCTAATATTTCATTGCTAAAGTGAGTATCTGTTGGGATTCATTAGTTGAATACTCATTTCAAATACATATTATCTATCCATTATAAAGGTCAATAACAATAATAATAGTCATCACACAGACTTGTGTCAATCTGCTACACTTTCGGGTGTTTTTATACCGAACAGTATTAATGTAGATTGGTATTAACTATACGGTGTTGAGTGAAATTCCTAATTTACACTAATTTTCTTACACAGTCTCGGTTAACACAAAATTAATGGACCTATATGAGGCATTCTTTATCAACTGGGCCACTTTTTTCGGTCGACCTCTCAGATGTTTTTTTAAAATTTGCCAATTTGTAGTACTACTTGAGAGATGCTTCTGTGATTTTTTTTTAGATTTTTAAAGTGCACCCTTGAGGATTTACGTTTTTTTTTTTAAATAACAGTATATCTCATAAAATATTGATGACTCAAAAAATTCGTAGTAACATTAATATTTTTATTTTTCATAAACTTTCGAATGCTGTTAGATTCGTAATTTTCCCGATACGGGAAGGTCCATTTTTCGTTAAAAAAAAGGAAAAATAATTTTTTTTTCTGCTAAAAGCACACCTTCGATTCTGGTTCCAATTTTACACGATATTTAGCATTGTACAAAGATTCTAAAAAAAAAAAAAATTCCCAAAGTGGTACGTACAATTCTTACGTGCTAAAAAAAAATAAAGAAATACAAAATTTAATTCATATGGATTCGTACAAACACTCCTATTATTTAGATAGCCGAAAGGGATTTGCCCGCAGTCGGTAAATTTGTTACACATCATTGGGATACTTTTTTTTTTAAATAGAAGTTGTTTTTTAGAGGTTTTCTTTTTTAATTTTTAATTTGTTTATTTTTTTGAGTACATAAGAACCGGAGGTACCACTTTGGGATTTTTTTTTCAGAATCTTCATGCAATGCCGAATTTCCTCTAAAATTGGGACCAGAATCGAAAGTGTGTTTATAGTAGAAAAAAAAATGTTTTAATTTTTTTTTTTTACGAAACGTGGACTTTCCCGTATCGGAAAAATTATCACTCTAACATCATTCGAAAGTTGATGAAGAATAAAAACGTTAATGTTCCTACGAATTTTTTGAGTGACCAATATTTTCTGAGATATACTGATATTTAAACAAAAAAAACGTAAATCCTGAAGGGTGCACTTTAAAAATCTACAAAAAATCACAGAAGCATCTCTCAATTAGTACTACAAACTGGAAAATTTTAAAAAACATCTGAGAGGTCGACCGAAAAAAGTGGCCCAGTTGATAAAGAATGCCTCATATAGAAACCGCGCTGATTTTAAAAGTGTGCCAATTTTGACGACGATTTTTTTACAGTGTATTGCGCTGTCTCCCTCGCACTCGGCCGCTCGCCACAGGGTTTAGCCTCGCCTTAAGGTAGTCCTTGCGATTAGTGTTCACATCGCATAAGTTTCAGAGAAGTGAGAGCAAATTACAAACACTTCTGGATAATATAAAAATCTGAAAAAAAATCAAGCATATATATAAGCATATCAAGCATATATATAAGCAAGGTGGTGAAAAGATTAATTTTGCGTAATAATAATTCCAAAATGTTATTAGCAAATTGATGAAAAATAAAATCATTGACCAAATATCCCGGAAAGCTAACTTTTTTTTAATGAATATTATTCGTTAATTTTTTTGAATGCGTATGAATTTGTTCAGATTTTTAAATTCACTTTGATGTTTTATTTTGTATGGGAAAAACGTGTAGAAAGTCAAAAAATGCAAAGTGAATTAAAACATCTGAAAAAAATTCATACGTATTCAGAAAAATTAACGAATAAATTTCATTAAAAAAAAGTTGTTTCCGGGAGATTTATTGAACAATTTTATTTTTCATCAATTTGTCAATAACATTTTGGAATTATCGTTGTGCAAAATTAATCCTTTCGGGATCTTTAAAACGCTTAATTTTTTTTCAGATTTTCATACCATCGACAAGTGTCCACAATTCGCTCTCATTTCTCTGAAACTTATGTGAAGTGAACACTATTCAGGAATGAACAGAATTGACTTACCCGCATTCGTAGTAAAAATCAATAATTCGTCTATTCCGAAGAATTCACGAGTTGCAGGCTGAATTCCAGTGACTGTCATTTCCCGATGAAGCATGAAATACGACACTGGGCAAAATGGGCCACTTTAGCCAATATTTCGAAGCATACCCTCACAATAAAGATTTCATCGTAACCCCGCTTCGTCCCGTGTTCATTTTGCCCCACTTTCTACCCCGCCCGCGCAAAAAAGAAAGTATTAAAAGAGTATTACATTGAAAGTATTAGGAGTATGTCGTATTCGACTGAATAATACTAAAATTATACTTCGCGAATGAGTACAAAGTATGAAACTAGTATATGAAAGGATATTAGGTCTCGAGTATTAAGTTAATATACCACGAAATATTCGAGTATTAAGTCTGGACCATGAACCATGGACGGTGGACGACGGACCACGGACCATGGACCACAAAACCATGAGTCCATGGATCCGTGGTTCCGTGGGTCCGTGGGTCCGTGGGTCCGTGGGTCCGTGGGTCCGTGAGTCCTTGGGTCCGTGGGTACGTGGGTTTGTGGGTCCGTGGGTCCGTGGGTCCGTGGGTCCGTGGGTCCGTGGGTACGTGGGTTTGTGGGTCCGTGGGTCCGTGGGTCCGTGGGTCCGTGGGTCCGTGGGTCCGTGGGTCCGTGGGTCCGTGGGTCCGTGGGTCCGTGGGTCCGTGGGTCCGTGGGTCCGTGGGTCCGTGGGTCCGTGGGTCCGTGGGTCCGTGGGTCCGTGGGTCCGTGGGTCCGTGGGTCCGTGGGTCCGTGGGTCCGTGGGTCCGTGGGTCCGTGGGTCCGTGGGTCCGTGGGTCCGTGGGTCCGTGGGTCCGTGGGTCCGTGGGTCCGTGGGTCCGTGGGTCCGTGGGTCCGTGGGTCCGTGGGTCCGTGGGTCCGTGGGTCCGTGGGTCCGTGGGTCCGTGGGTCCGTGGGTCCGTGGGTCCGTGGGTCCGTGGGTCCGTGGGTCCGTGGGTCCGTGAGTCCGTGGGTACGTGGGTTTGTGAGTCCGTGGGTCAATGGGTCCGTGGGTCCGTGGGTCCGTGGGTCCGTGAGTCCGTGGGTCCGTGAGTCCGTGGGTACGTGGGTTTGTGGGTCAATGGGTCCGTGGGTCCGTGGGTCCGTGGGTCCGTGGGTCCGTGGGTCCGTAGGTTCATGGGTCCATGGTCCATGGTCCAGATTTAATACTCGAATATTTCGTGGTATATTAACTTAATACTTAATACCTAATATCCTTTCATATACTAGTTTCATACTTTGTACTCATTGGCGAAGTATAATTTTAGTATTATTCAGTCCAATACGACATACTCCTAATACTTTCAATTTAATACTCTTTTAATACTTGCTTTTTTGCGCGGGCGTCTTCGGCGCTTTGGCTCCTGATGTTCCACTTTCCGCGCTGACGAAGGATCCTCGATCTGTACAATATCCGCTCCGAGTGCACGAGCGAAAATTCGCTCTCGGAGACGCCGCACGGTGCAACAAAAGCGCGCAAAACCATCGGCGGTCTGCCGCGAAGATTAGCGCCGAGGAACGCAAGCCGCGAGTTAAAACGATCGTTAACCTGTCGGTAGCTGCCGGGTTATCACGCGCCGCGGCTTCTTATCGGGAACGTCGGAGCTTGAATAACGAAGGAAGAGACGCTCCGCTCGCTCCTCTACTCGATCGTCGAAAGACTCCCCGGAGCGATAGGCGAGCCCTTATCTTTCCCGAGGTTGCTGCCGGGTGGCTCACGTTCGATCCGCCGTTTTACGAGGCACAACGCCCCCGAAATTGAAAGGCGCCGGCGGTTCCCCACCAGTCAATTGCGTTATGGCAATTACACATTAGATTTCGTCGGGCGGGTCGCGGCTAACGCGAATCGCTTGCCTTATACGACTTTATTGGGCATGATCACGAAACGGATACCAACGATAAGACCGCGAAAGGCAATCACGAAGAGCTGTCCCGCGAGATTTCATCTCTTGATATGTTTCGTGCTCCGGTATTTCGGCACATATTAATTTTCGCCTGACGTCGAGAACGGCGGGAATGCGCGTGTCGGTAATGTAGAGAGGGCAAACGTTTTTACCGGAATTCCGGAAGAAAGAACCGGGGGAAAAAAAACCAGAAATAATTACATTAAGGCCGGCTTTGAGGGTGTTTTTTTTTTTTCTTTTTAGGAGCTATATGAAGAAATTGTAATTAATTATATTGTATATTTATATTTTTTTATAATTTATAATTTATAATTTATAATTTATAATTTATAATTTATAATTTATAATTTATAATTTATAATTTATAATTTATAATTTATAATTTATAATTTATAATTTATAATTTATAATTTATAATTTATAATTTATAATTTATAATTTATAATTTATAAAAATGCTCAAGCCTTTTTTCAGGTTGTTTTTTTCCGGAAGCCTTCTGAATTTCGTTCCCCCGACTGCCATCCTATGCGACTCTACGCCGAGACGCCCGAATGAAACGGAAACGCAGAGCAGACCGTTCTATTTATGAAAAAAAAAAAAAAAAAAAAAAAATCGCGAATCGCGGAAAACGAGAGGTCTCGTCTCGAACCGGATCCGCCGTTTCATTTTCGTCCAGCGTTGAGCAAGCCCCTCCAAGAAATCGTGTTTCGCCGGCAATCGCCGCTCGCCCGTCGGTCCGACGAGGAAGCTGAAAGGCAGAAAACGCGGAAGAATCGATGCACCAAGCGTGGTGACACAAAGACAGTCTACGAGCGTCGCACTTTGTCGGTAGAAATGAATTGTCTGGAAATTTCATTGACATCGATATCCTCGACAACCGCCACGAACCGGAAACGTTTCTACGATTTTTCTCGCTCAGTTTCGTTCCTCTACATTTCGTTCTTTCACTTTCCTCGTTTTTTTTTTTTTTTTTTTTTTTTTTTTTTTTTTTTTTTTTTTTTTTTTTTTTGTGCACCTCCGCAATACATTTTTCTTCACACCTACTACAGTCAGCGGCGAACACCTTAACTCCTCCTCCGCGATTCCTTATTCACGGCTACGTATATCTGCCCCAGCGCCGTGAGATATACACGAGCGAATTTTTATCCTCTATTCGCATCCGCCTGAATGCACGGTCGGAAAGTGTGGGCGAGGGGAAAAAAAAAAAAAAAAAAATACGGCCGTGGAAAGAGAGTCGCGAATGGGTAGCGAAACGCCTCTTGGATGGGGAATTCTCGGAAGAAATCTCCAATTACCACTATGTCTCTGATACAGCCTCGAGAGAACGGCTATACGTTATCACGAGATGCGGCGGTGTTTCGACGTTGGAATAGCGCTATGTCCCAGATGTATACATATATATTTGTGTACATATATATATATGTACACACCTATGTAGATAAATATTACCTTCATCCCGCTGTCTCAGCCTCCGGTGCTCTTGCTGGGTGACTTTTTATTGTGAATGCCGAGCTCCTTGTCATCTTAATCACAGAGCGCGATATCCGGTTGGCAGCTTTGATTTAAACATTCTCGAGGGGTGAATTTTTTCCCTGGGGCATTAATAAGGCACTCATTCAGATTGATGGAGCGTTAGAGATAAATATCATTAATCGTTGCCGTAATTTCGTCGTGAAGAGAGTTGGAAGTTATATGGCCCAGCTGGGCGGCTGGGTTGGTCCGGCTGGAAGTGAAGAGGCCAGCGCTAGTGGAAGAGTGGGGCAGGCATGGAATCTGCCCGTTTGGGCTCAGTGTAGGAGATGTGGATCCAGGCCTGGGCTCGATATATGCCTGGGTCTGAGCTGTTGTAGACCCAGATCGGATCTACAACAACTAGATCTGCGTTATAAACCCACGGCAGGGTTTGACCCAGGATTGTATGTGCGTTACCGTTCCACATCGGGGCTTGGTCCATACTCAGGTCTGAATAGTAAATCCAGTAGTGGGCTTGGAGTACAACTCGATCTGCGATATAAATCCACGCTGGGGTTTGACCCAGGATTGTATCTGCGTTACCGATCCACATCGGGGCTTGGTCCATACTTGGGTCTGAATAGTAAATCCAGTACTGGGCTTGGAGTACAACTAGATCTGCGATATACACCCACGGCAGGGTTTGATCCAGGACTGCATCTGCGTTGCCGACTCACATCGGGGTTTGGCCCATACTAGGGCTTGAATGGTAAATCCAGTATTGGCTTTGGACTACAACTAGATCTGCGATATAAACCCACGGCAGGGTTTGACCCATGACTGAATCTGCGTTGCCGACCCACATCGGGCTTTGGCCCATACTAGGGTTTGAATGGTAAATCCAGTACTGGACTTGGAGTACAACTGGATCTGCGATATGAATCCACGCCGGGGTTTGACCCAGGATTGAATTTGCGTTGCCAACCCACATCGGGGCTTGGCCCATACTTGTGTCTGAATAGTAAATTCAGTAATGGGCTTGCAGTGCAACTAGATCTGCGATATGAATCCACGTCAGGGTTTGACCCAGGATTGAATCTGGGCTGCCGACCCACATCGGGGCTTGGCCCATACTTGGGTCTGAATAGTAAATCCAATACTGTGCTTGGTCTACAACTAGATCAACGATGTAAATCAGACGTGAGCGAGAGCTGCAGCCTGTACCGGACTGTCAACAGTTGGTCAAATTGCCCATCTGGGTACCTATTCTTTAAAGTCCAAAGTCCAAAGTCCAAAGTCCAAAGTCCAAAGTCCAAAGTCCAAAGTCCAAAGTCCAAAGTCCAAAGTCCAAAGTCCAAAGTCCAAAGTCCAAAGTCCAAAGTCCAAAGTCCAAAGTCCAAAGTCCAAAGTCCAAAGTCCAAAGTCCAAAGTCCAAAGTCCAAAGTCCAAAGTCCAAAGTCCAAAGTCCAAAGTCCAAAGTCCAAAGTCCAAAGTCCAAAGTCCAAAGTCCAAAGTCCAAAGTCCAAAGTCCAAAGTCCAAAGTCCAAAGTCCAAAGTCCAAAGTCCAAAGTCCAAAGTCCAAAGTCCAAAGTCCAAAGTCCAAAGTCCAAAGTCCAAAGTCCAAAGTCCAAAGTCCAAAGTCCAAAGTCCAAAGTCCAAAGTCCAAAGTCCAAAGTCCAAAGTCCAAAGTCCAAAGTCCAAAGTCCAAAGTCCAAAGTCCAAAGTCCAAAGTCCAAAGTCCAAAGTCCAAAGTCCAAAGTCCAAAGTCCAAAGTCCAAAGTCCAAAGTCCAAAGTCCAAAGTCCAAAGTCCAAAGTCCAAAGTCCAAAGTCCAAAGTCCAAAGTCCAAAGTCCAGAAACCGAAAACCGAAATAATTTTGATTGCCTTAACCAACCGAGCCTGGTCGGTGAGCGTCCTTTCCAAGATTCCCGGCGAAAAAAAAAACCCTCAGAAAAAAAAACCTCAAGAAACGGTCTCGAAGCGTAGAGAGAAGTCGGTAAAATATATTCCGAAGTATATATATATCGGTACATTCGCGGGGCTTGAAAGAGAGACCCCGATAGCGGTGAGATTTCGATGGGAATACACGACATGAAAAAGCGAATCAATCGATGCTCTCCGAAGCGGCGACCACGGCCGCTCCCGCGTTGACTCTCGTAGAAAAATTTTTAAATCCACACAGCCTGTGTGACTTTCGGGTGGAAAAATATATACGGATCTCTTCCTCTCAACGACGGTCTGCCTCGCTAACGGATAATCAGCATAAATCTGTCAAGAGGATAAATAGAGACTGACGGCGAAATATTCGTATCGCTTCACCGAACGAAGATTCTATCCATGAGTTGTGTACACACTCAATCCATTTGACCCACTCGATAAATTTCTTCTAATCTTTTATATATATATATATATATATATATATATATATATATATATATATATATATATATATACATACACACATATATATATAAACATATATACGACAGGTATGAGTTTTAATATTTTCCATAAAGCAAGACTGGACCGGGACGCGAAGGTAGTGTGATTAATTGCTGGAAGAATAAGCGGTCAGGAAAGTCGAGGTTTAATCGGGCGAGATAATCTGCCGGCATACTCAGTCCCCTAATTAGGACTCGGGGGAGCAATTATTCGAGACCCCTCCGACGCACCGAGTGAGGCCTAAGGCGATGTAACGCTCGAGCGCCTTTTTTTTTCGCGGCTCACGAATGCTGAACAATTCCTTTTTAATTTATCGTCAAGCGTTCGGAGAGATTGCGAGCTCGTTTTGGGACTCCTTGAGGCGAGTGGCGCAAAGAAAGGTAAACAGATGCGCCATCGCAAAGGGCCAATTCGTTGTTTAAAGGATCTCTTGTGGCTCATAAACCGTCGCCTGTGCTCCGTCGGTAACATAAAACTGCAATTAATTCTCTCGACTGTTCAGCGACCTTTCCGATTGGAGGGAAAAAAATTCTCAAATTAACCGGACATGAAGCGAAGGCTGCTCAAACATTTGCCTTCAAACGAATACGGTCCGCTTCGTTTGAAGAAATTAATCGCAGTTTACCGGCCGGTTGAAAAATCTCGCGAGCATGATTTTCATCAAATTTCGTCTTGGTCTCAAGAGTAGAACTCGTGTGCGGGGTAGTAAAGTACCCCAGACGATATTCAGTGTGTATTCTACTAAAAACACACATTCGAGTCTGCTTCTAATTTTACACGATATTTAGCATTGTATGAAGATTCTAGAAAAAAAAAAAATCGCAAAGTTGTACCTGCGATTCCTACGCACTAAAAGAATAAAGAAATTAAAAATTGAATTCTTATAGATTCGTATAAACTCGTCTATTATTTAGATTAGTGAAAGGGGTTTTCTCGTAGTCGGTAAATTTGATTCACGTCGTTTGGATACTTTTTTTTTTTAAATAAAGGTTCTCTTAGAGGTTTTCTTTTTTTCATTTTTTTATTTGTTTATTTCTTTTAATGCGCAACGATCGCAGGTACCACGTTGGGATTTTTTTTTTTTTTTTTCTCAGAATCTTCATAGAATGCCGAATTTCCTGTAAAATTGGGACCAGAATCGAAAGTGTGTTTTTTTGTAGAAGACAAATTATTTTAATTTTTTTTTTTTTTTTCTGTTTTCATGCAACGTGGACTTTCCCGCATCGAGAAAATTTTAAAAAAACATCTGAGACGTCGACCGAAAAAAGTGGCCCAGTCGATAAAGAGTGGGGCTTCATATACGAGGGCGAAATCGTTTTCGGATTTTTTACCTTTCGGATTTTTGCTATTCGAATTTTTAATCTTTAGAAATTTTTCTTTTCTTAGTTCTGAATTCTCGGGTTTTCACTTTCGGGTTCTCGATTTTTTGACATCTTGTCTTTCGGTTTGTTGGTTAAAAGATCTCTCGTACTTTTGCCCTTTCTGATAATTTGTTTCGAAAGACTTACGTGTCGATCACTCTCCGTTCGGAGCATTAAATCTTCGAACAATTCGCTATTCACCAAGTTTTCACGCCGCTGCGACGTGTTCGGAGTTTCAAGCTTTCCGACAATTGAAATTCGACTTTTGTCGCCGTAGCTATTATTTATTGTCGGTTAACTTTTCAATCGGTTTGTCGGACTCTCTGGAATTTCATTCATTCGCATCTTTTTAATTCGAAAAATTGACTTTCCCGTTTTTTAAATATCTTCGATAATAATTTTCAGACTATTGCAAGTAGATTTGAAAATATCGAGAATGAGGCCCGTCCGAATATTCACCATTCGGGAGTTCTTATTTGTTGTCGATTAACTTTTCAATCGGTACACAGTAAAAAAAAAAAAAATGTGTACTTTGTACAACAAATTATTGTTCACAAACGTTCACAATTTTTTATTTCTTAATTTTCTACTTTCACAAACAAAAGTACAAACTAAAATTGTTAATAATACAGTGAATGAAAAGACGGGTTCGTGTATTAAAATAAGTGACAAACAAGTTTGTCACTTATTTAACAAAATAATTTTTACGAAATTTCGCATTCCGATTTTACGAAATTATTTTTTACTGTGCATTCTCGGACTTTCTGGAATTTATTCGATCATAACTTTTTAATTCGAAAAATTGACTTTTGTGTTTTTAAAATATCTTAATTTTAATATCATAATTTTCAGACTATTTCGAGTAGATTAAAAAAAAAAAAAAAAAAATCGAGAACGAGGCTCGTCCGAATATTCACCATTCGGGACTTCTAACCCGCCCCTATTTATCATCGGTTAACTTGTCAATCGGTTTGTCGGACTTTCTGGAATTTATTCATTCATGTCTTTTTAATTCGGAACATTGACTTTCCCGTTTTTAAAATATCTTCGATCATAATTTTCCGACTATTTCAAGTAAATAAAAAAAAAAAAAAAATCGAGAATGAGGCCCGTTCGAATATTCACCATTCGGGACTTCTATCCCGCCCCGATCAAGCTGCCCTTCGCTTCTGGAGTCCCGGCGACCTCCATTCGAGAGATCATAAAGGAACAACTGCAATGAAAATATCGTGCCAAAAAAAAAAAAAAAAAAAAAACACCTTTCCCGGGAGAAATCGTGACCGTTCGACCTTCCCTTTATTTTTCTTCGGTCTTATTTTTGGCCTTTGTGCTAAGCGATATCATACTCACGATAGCGCCCCCGGCGTCGGCAAACTTGCAAGGCAAATTGGCAGTTCCACCGGTCTGCGCGGTGACCTCCTTGATCGGTCCGGCCGGTGCCGCCTCGTCGGTCTTGTCCGCACCACCTCCGGCATTGATCGCTTCGACCGCATTATTGGCACTTGGCTCCTGCTTCGCTTGACTCTCTGCAAAGGCAAACCCGGGCAAAACATAATCAACTATGTATAACCGATCAATTATTGCACCTTAACGTTACGCAGGAAGATCTTGGTCTCAAATGCACCGGCCAATCGCTTCCTCCCGGCAAGCGACCACATTCAAAGTGGGGAAATATCATTCGAGGGGCAATTTATATCGAGCATAGGAGAGTGGCCACTTTGGCGGAGGTCCCGAGAGCGCTTCCGGTAATGAGCGCCTCCTTTGATTTGCGAAAGCACTCAAAGAAAACCTTCCAGAAACGCGTCGGGTCGCCGATGTTGACTCCTCAAGGGACAGACATGATCCGCTTTAAACTTCTTGCCTCTTACCTCTTTTGCCCCCATGGAAACGAAGTATATGTCAGATATATAACAAGATATATAATTTATATACGTCATATATATTCATGTACATAAATATTATACATATTTCTATATATTTATTATATATAATTCGATGTATTTATTATATATCCTTCGATATATATATATATATATATATGTATATGGACGATATATATATGTATATGTATATATATGTTGAAGGACTCAAGGAAACCTTCCAGAAACGCGTCGGGTCGCCGATGTTGACTCCTCAAGGGACTGACATGATCCGCTTTAAACTTCTTGTCTCTTACCTCTTTACCCCAATGGACACGAAGTATATGTCAGATATATAACAAGATATATAATTTATATACGTCATATATAACGGCAAAAAATTCTATATACCGTATATATCTTTTATATATCCGCCAGCTATACGACGGGATATACTACAACTTTATATTTTTAATATATATGACATATACGTCATATATATTCATGTACATAAATATTATACATATTTCTATATATTTATTATATATAATTCGATGTATTTATTATATATCCTTCGATATATATATATATATATATGTATATGTATATATATGTTGAAGGACTCAAGGAAACCTTCCAGAAACGCGTCGGGTCGCCGATGTTGACTCCTCAAGGGACTGACATGATCCGCTTTAAACTTCTTGCCTCTTACCTCTTTTGCCCCAATGGAAACGAAGTATATGTCAGATATATAACAAGATATATAATTTATATGCGTCATATATAACGGCAAAAAATTCTATATACCGTATATATCTTTTATATATCCGCCAGCTATACGACGGGATATACTACAATTTTATATTTTTAATATATATGACATATACGTCATATATATTCATGTACATAAATATTATACATATTTCTATATATTTATTATATATAATTCGATGTATTTATTATATATCCTTCGATATATATACGTATATATGATATATATATATCTTTGATTTGACAATACAGCGTATCATCTGTGGCTGGACATTAGCCTACACTGAAACTGCTCGGGGAAATATGAGAGTAGATATTGGCAATTGTATCCAGAGACTTAAACCAATGATGTTCAAAGTTTCCAATAGTACCTATGTTTATCGTTAATATCATAGAAGTAAATTTTGAAAAGTTGTGAACATTTTATAAATTATTTAGATATGGCATTCAAAACCATTTTATGCGTAAAAAACCATTGCATAGGCGACGCATAAGCGATCGATTATCGAGTAGCATAGACAATAAGTAAGGTTATTTTGTTCTTTTTGTTATTTTGTAATAAACAAAAGGCCAAATAAAAAGATTTATTTTCATCATAATAAATGTTCACTACTTCGGATAAGAAAACTTTTGTTACATTCAAATCTCGCTGGGTATCGAAACAATTCTAATGATAGCCGGTAGCGTAGCTGTGAGGTTCCAGGTTAACATGCGAAAGGTCCCGGGCTCGAGCCCAATTTTAGGTCGTTGGGTTTATTTCTTTCTCCGAAATTCGCAATATATCGCGATCGCAATCGCAATCACAAAAAAAAGATAAAAAATGGAATCGTTTCCTTCAGCTGATTCTAGCGACTCATCATTAAACAGCCTCGCGGACGGACGATCCGATAACTCCGGTCTAACTCTCATGTGCCTCAACGACGCCATGACCATCGACTTGTCTCTTTGTGCTGTGCTCCGGAGAACCGCTCGTCCTCGGTCTACATAATTGGTGACGTTAATGCGAAACAGTCCGAGCCCAAAGCATAGTGAACAATGCTGGGGCGCGCATTACCAAGACAGGCAAACGGGATGCATCGCCTTGCCCTCACCGTGGCTCTCTCTGGATTCTATGAGGATACTATAAAGCGCCACATCGTCCGGTGCGGGTTCTCGTCCCTCGGCCCTAAACTGGTTAACTTGTTAACTCGGCAACGGCCAATTGGAAGCCAGCGTCGAAGCGTTTCGCCGCGCCAAAGTCGACACAGCTAACTCGATTATAATGACTCCCGTTCGCCCCCCTCGGCATGTCCTTTAATTTATCCCGCTTGCTGCCACATCGCCTCTCGGTCGAGCTTTCGAATGTCTGGCAAGTGGATCCGCGAGCCCTTTGAGACGGCGCCGAGTCGTCGCCAATTAAATCCAACGTTTCGGGAGGATTTCTCATCGGTTCGAGGAAAGGACAGCGCGCAGTGGCTTTGTCGGAAAGCCGCGAATCGCATCGGTCAGCAATGCTCGGGGTAATCTCAAGAGAGCTTTGCATCGGGATTAAGCTACGTAGTTCCGTGGGTCCGACACGGAGCTCCTGTAACCCACGAACTACGACGGTCCGATTAGGCACTGCGCTGTTGTGCACCCGAGACTTTCCCGGTGGCGAGAAATGTCGATGGTCTTGAGGGTCGTCGCTGAGGTGAGTGTCGTTGTCTTTAAGTTGGCAAACGTCACTCAGTGTCAGAGGGGGCTTTTTTTTTTTTTAATTTACTTGACTGCATCGCGAAGCCGGCGCGCTCATCGTGACTTCCTTAAGGAGGGGGTCTCGCTGAGGATGACTTCGCATAAGTTCGACAAAAATAATAGAAAAATTGCAAGTACTTCTTGATGATATAAAAGACTGAAAAAATTCATGCATACTAAAGGTACTGAGAAGATTTATTTTGCATAATAATAATTACAAAATGTTGTTAACAAATTGATGAAAAAATAATTGCTTAACAAATTTGTCCGCAAACCAACTTTTTTTTTTCGTGAAAATGATTCGTTTATTTTTCTGAATACGTATGAATTTTTTCAGATTTTTCAGTAATCATTGATTTTTCCATGAAAAAAAAAAAAAAAAAAATTAACGACTACTGAAAAATCTGAAAAAATTCATACGTATTCAGAAAAATAAACGAATCATTTTCACGAAAAAAAAAGTTGGGTTGCGGGCAAATTTGTTAAGCAATTCTTTTTTTCATCAATTTGTTAATAACATTTTGTAATTATTATTATCCAAAATTGATCTTCTCAGTATCTTTAGTAAGCATGAATTTTTTCAGATTTTTATACCATCGAGAAGTACTTGCAATTTTTCTATGATTTTTGTCGAACTTATGCGAAGTCAGCCTCAGCGAGACTCCCTCCTTAAGGTGGTCCTTGCTAATAGTGTTCACTTCGCATAAGTTTCAGAGAAATGAGAGCGAATTCCAAACACTTCTGGATGATATAAAAATCTGAAGAAAAAATCAAGCATACTAAAGGTACTGAAAAGATTAATTTTGCATAATAACAAGTCCGATATGTTATTAACGAATTGATGAAAAATAAAATTGTTCAACAAATATCCCGGAAACGTGACTTTTTTTTAATGAAAATTATTCGTTCATTTTTTTTTAATACGTATGAATTTTTTCAGATTTTTAAATTCACTTTGATTTTTTTTTTTTTTTTTTTTTTTTTATGGGCAAAATGTGTGGAAAGTCAGAAAATTCATAGTGAATTTGAAAATCTGAAAAAATTCATACGTATTCAAAAAAAAATGAACGAATAATTTTACATAAAAAACAATGTTATGTTTCCAAGAGATTTGTTAAACAATTTTATTTTTTATCAATTTGTTAATAACATTTTGGAATTATTGTGGTGCAAAATTAATCCTTTCGGCATATTTAAAGCGCTTGATTTTTTAACGATTTTTGTACCATCGGGAAGTGTCTACAATTGCTGAAAAGATTGATTTTGCATAATAATAATAATTCCAACATCTTATTAACATACTAACGAAGAAAAAGAAAATTCCCAACAAATCACCCGGCAAACTGAAATTTGTTTTTTATTAAGACAATGTGTTATTTATTCCGAATACGTATGAATTTATTCAGAATTTTGTGTAATTTTGAAAATTGCGTTATTAGTTAATTTAAAAAAAAAAACATAATTTAAAACATTACACAAAATTCTGAAAAATGCATACGTATTCAAAGAGATTAACATACTGTTTTTGTATGACCAAAAAGTTAAGTTTCCGGGGGATTCGTTGAATAATTTTGTCATTCATTTGTAAATAACATTTTGGAATTATTATTATTATTATTATTATGCAAAATCAATATTTTCGGCAGCTTCAATATGCTTAATTTGTTCAGATTTTTATCCCATCGAAATTTATACAAAAATAAATTTACATATATATAAATTAGACCCGACACTCCATATCACTGTGAATTAAGGATATCCTTGCCAAAAGTCGTTTCCCTTCGATCTTGATCAAACTTATCTGGTCTACAGAAAAAAGCAAGTTTTATTTCTTGGAATTTTTTGAGATTTTTTAACCGTCTAGTTCTTTCGCAACATGATTTCAAAGTTACGTATTTTAACATGGTAAGGATCGGATCTAACCTCAAAAATGTTACAACATAGCGTTTTTCTCCGTCAATTTTTGTGCGATTCAAACAAAAAACTAACCGAACGAAGTGAGCGCTTTACTACAGACTGTGTCCAAATTTGGAAAAGATTCACCGTCCCGTTTTCAACTGACACTCTTTCGAGGGCACTCGCCTCGTATCACCTTTTTCCCTCTCGCGTTTCTCCCTCGCGATTCTGGCAAGGATATCCTTAACCCACAATGAAAATCGGAGTAAATGGAAGCTACAGAGAGTGAGAAACGAGGCTTCATTTGATTTTTCTACCCATTATAAATTATGCCGAACTTTTTAAGCCGCAGATTGATGAAACCCGAGGCCGACTCGCAAAAAGCCTAGTGCTTTGGAGAATAGCGGCAGGCAAAGAAAAAAAAAAAATGTGCTCGAGAGGCGGATTAACGTTCGGAGGCGAACATTAACGCGACGGCTTAACGAGACCAAAGCTCTTGATCTTCTACACAGCTCCATAAAAGTAATGAATAAAAATAAATTAAAATTTGCTTAAAACATGCGAATTTAATCACCGAGACAATTGACCGCGTATAAATTATTTCTCCGTTGTTGGCATTAAAAAATAAAAATTAAAATTAAAAAATGTAGGAAAGCGAGCCATTCCACGAAACTTAAAATCAGGGTGGAACACGATCAGCGGAAATTAACGGTCGGCCACGCGGCAGAGGGAACGCGCTCGCTGGCGCGAGCAAAATTGAGTGGTACACCGCGGTCGACGTGTGACTGACGCAGCTATTGTTCGCGTCTCTTCGTGGAAGTCACGAAGTTCCTCACAGCGGAAGCTCAAACCTCCAGCGGTAGCGTCGAGAAAACGACGACTCTCCTAAATGCAGATTTTTTTTTTTTTTTTTTTTTTTTTTTGCAACTAAAACGCCGTAGAGCGATTTCGATCGACGGTAATCGAAGAAGAGTATTGGAGAAAAAAAATGATTTTTGAAAAAGCATCTGCTCGCTAACGATTTTTTTTTTTTTTTTTTTTTTTTTTTTTTTTTTTTTTTTTTTTTTTTAAGTTATCGATGATACTTGAAAACGGAAGTATCGATTCGGAATTTCAAAGACACTTTCATGATATGATTCTTCTCGATGCGCCCAGTTACGATCATGACTGTTCGCAAGACGGGAAAAACGTTGATGTAGTAATGTGAAATTAAGGTGACAGTCACGTTACGGAGTCAGGAATGTTAGAGAAAGGAGGTCACTATTATTCAACAAATCAATTAACTTCACTATTTTCCTTCATAAAAATAATGCGTTTATTTTTCTGAATGCGTATGCATTTTTTCGGAATTTCTTTTTTTTTTTTATGTTTCTTTCTTTCTCACAGAAGAAGCCTCGCGTATAAAGGAACATTATGAGAAAGCCATATGAAAAATGTCAATTTACAAGTTTTATCGAGAAGTCGTATGAAAATTTTAATTTTCAACTTTTTATTTTTTAAATAAATTTTGTATTTATCAAGAGAATTGAAAGTTGAAAAAAAAAAAAAAAATTCGAGCCAATTTTTAGCTCAGCCGATCTGAGCTGACTGGCAGAAACGTACTCGTTATTTCCGATGGAGCCGACGAAAGAGGACCGTTCGGATTAATATATCTTCGGGGCTGGCGCCAACGACGGGAAACTCCAGCCGTGAGATAAACTCGCCGACGGAGAGAGAGAGAGAGGAGAGAGAGGAGAGAATGAGGGAATAACAAGGGAGAGGATGGGGTTAAGAGGAATAGAAACGCGAACACTCGGATGGCACGCTTTTCTGGAGCAGTTCCAGATCTTCTTCCCGGGGTATGGCTCTGTGGCGAATAATTTATTTGACGCAGAGAGCCGGCACACGAGCCGGAGAAAAAACCCCATGGCGTCAACGCGGGACATCGGGGATAGGAGGAAAACCGAGTAACGAGGGAAAAAGTCCATTTGGAGAAAAGCCACGAGTGCGGTAGCCGCTCGTTCATAAATTAATTTCCAGAATTGCGCGGTATCGAGATTCCGCGCGGTTTTAGATCGGCTCGCCCGTATTTCAGTACGGCGGAAGCTTCCGCGTCTTACTTTATGCGGGTTGAGTGCGCTATATGAGGTGTCAGTGATGCAAACTGCAAAAATAAATTGTAAATTACCCGAGCAAAAAAGAAAGTATTAAAAGTGTACTAAAATGAAAGTATTAGGAGTATGTCGTGTGGGACTGAACAATACTAAAATCATACTTCGCGAATGAATACAAAGTATGAAACTACTATATGAAAGGATATAAGGTATCAAGTATTAAGTTAATATATTACGAAATATTCGAGTATTAAGTCTGGTCCATGGGTCCATGGGTCCATGGGTCCATGGTTCCATGTTTCCATGGTTCCATGTTTCCATGGTTCCATGTTTCCATGGTTCCATGTTTCCATGGGACCATGGTTCCACGGGACCATGGTTCCACGGGACCATGGTTCCACGGGACCATCGTTCCACGGGTCCATGATTCTACGGGACCATGGTTCCACGGGTCCATGTTTCCACGGGTCCATGGTTCGACGGGTCCATGGTTCCACGGGTCCATGGTTCCACGGGTCCATGGTTCCACGGTTCCATGGGTCCACTCTTCCATGGGTCCAGTCTTCCATGGGTCCACTCTTCCATGGGTCCACGCTTCCATGGGTCCACTCTTCCATGGGTCCACTCTTCCATTGGTCCACTCTTCCATGGGTCCACTCTTCCATGGGTCCACTCTTCCATGGGTCCACTCTTCCATGGGTCCACTCTTCCATGGGTCCACTCTTCCATGGGTCCACTCTTCCATGGGTCCACTCTTCCATGGGTCCACTCTTCCATGGGTCCACTCTTCCATGGGTCCACTCTTCCATGGGTCCACTCTTCCATGGGTCCACTCTTCCATGGGTCCACTCTTCCATGGGTCCACTCTTCCATGGGTCCACTCTTCCATGGGTCCACTCTTCCATGGGTCCACTCTTCCATGGGTCCACTCTTCCATGGGTCCACTCTTCCATGGGTCCACTCTTCCATGGGTCCACTCTTCCATGGGTCCACTCTTCCATGGGTCCACTCTTCCATGGGTCCACTCTTCCATGGGTCCACTCTTCCATGGGTCCACTCTTCCATGGGTCCACTCTTCCATGGGTCCACTCTTCCATGGGTCCACGGTTCCATAGGTCCATATGGGTCCATGGGTCCATATGGGTCCATATGGGTCCATGGGTCCATATGGGTCCATATGGGTCCATGGGTCCATATGGGTCCATGGGTCCATATGGGTCCATGGGTCCATATGGGTCCATGGGTCCGTGGGTTCATATGGGTCCATGGGTCCATGGGTCCATATGGGTACATGGGTCCATATGGGTCCATAGATCCATATGGGTCAATGGGTCCATATGGGTCCACGGGTCCATATCGGTCCATGGGTCCATATGGGTCCATGGGTCCATATAAGTCCATGGGTCCATATGAGGTCCACGGGTCCATATGGGTCCTTGGGTCCATCGGTCCCATTCATCAATTGTATCGTTCTGAATAATAACAATTAGTCAATGGTAATACTTCAAACGATTACAATTGCTTAATAGTTACATTCTCAATATTTACAATTGATCAATGGTAATGTTTCGAGTGGTTACCATTCGCTAAGGGTTGTACTCCGAATGGTTACAATGCACCACGTTTACACTCCGAATGGTTCCCATTACCCAATGGTCAAAGGATGAATCATAATCATTGATAGTGTCAATCGTTCACCATTTATACCATTCAGAGCGAACATCTACCACTAATGCACCATTCAGTACACCATTCAAATTCAATGGTCACCATTTGACGATCAATGATTCATTTTCATGAGGGAAGGAGGCGATATGAAAATTTTTATTTTTAACTTTTATGAGGAAGCGTTATAAAAATGTCGATTTTCAACTTTTTTCCAACATCAACAACGCATTTAACTTTTAGACAAAACTGCTGGCTGACTCAGGTTTAGCCCGAAGTTCTACTCGAGAAATTCAAATGACACCGCTTTATCTAATTATTTTAACTTCGTAATATCCATTATCCTGTGTATTTCTTGCCGTTGAACATGATAGGTACCTAGGTTTGTCCACGATGCCATCAGGAAGCAAAAAAAAAATCACTATTTGAAAATACGCTAAACGACTAATTTTTGCAATATTGGCAATGAAAATGACAGATAAACTTTTTCACGTTAGTCGTCCCTCCGGTTCTGTATACCATGTGTATTTTCATGCCGATCACGAATCTGACACTTATCATAGTCATATATGAATATTTAATGTGAAAAATTGCATTTAAAATAAAGTATTCATTTTTCATAAAATAAAAAAAAAATTCATAAAATTTAAACGACCGATTATTCCCAAATTCAATACCGATCGCTGGTCGATATGAAAATTTCAATTTTCAACTTTTTATGAGGAAGCCATATGAAAATGTTAATTTTCAACTTTTCATTTTTTTTTTCCCAACATTTCGCGACACACGATAAAAAGTCTGGTCTCGAAGGGAGGTTGGGTGGTCCATCTTTCCCCGCTGCCCCGTATGTTCATTAGCATTACCTGTGAAATAGCGTTGTATGTCGAAGACGAGAATAACGAAGATGAGTTGCAACCTCATGGTGATTCGCCGATTTGTCACGATTGACCGTTCCTCAGTAAAATCGCGCCTCAGTTCATGCTTGCCGAATTTGGGACGGTGCGGTACTCCGTTTATCTGCAATAAGAAAGACAGAAGAGATTCACGTTAGAGTTCGCATCGGATGGAACAAATGGGATGGAGGCATAAATGAGGGAGCACCATCGATCTGTACCAGCGGGGTGATGTAAGGAGTTCAACTGGGACGATCCGTCGGATGTCTGCAATGTCGAGAGCTCGACTGACCTATATTACCTCCCCCTGTAGTTATCGAAAAAGCGAAGTCTCGACTCCACGTTCTTAAGTTAGTGCTTGCGAATGGTGTTCACTTCGCATAAGTCTCAGAGAAATGAGAGCAAATTGCAAACACTTCTGGATGATATAAAAATCTGAAAAAAAAAATCATGCGTATTAAAGATGCCGGATGGATTAACTTTGCATAACGATAACTCCAAGATGTTATTGACAAATTGATGAAAAATAAAATTGTTCAACAAATATCTCGGAAAACTAACTTTTTTTTTTGGAATGAAAATTAATCGTTCATTTTTTTTTTAACACGTATGCATTTTTTCAGATTTTTAAATTCACTTTGATTTTTTTTTTTTTTATATGGGAAAAACGTGTAGAAAGTCAGAAAATTCAAAGTGAATTTAAAAATCTGAAAAAATTCATGCGTATTTAGAAAAATGAACGAATAATTTTCATTAGAAAAAAAAAAAAAAAAAATGTTTCCGGGAGATTTGTTGAACAATTTTATCTTTCGTCAATTTGTTAATAACATTTTGGAATTATTGTTATGGAAAATTAATCTTTTCGGCATCTTTAATGCACTTGATTTTTTTTTCAGATTTTTATACCATCGAGAAGTGTCTACAATTCCCTCTCATTTATCTGAAATTTATGTGAAGTGAACACTATTCGCAAGGAGTGCCTTAAGGTAGTTCTGTCGCATGGCGTTCATTTCGCATATGTTCGAGAAAAATTAGATAAAATTGGAAATACTTCTCGATGGTATACATTTTTTTTTTTAAATCATGCATAATAATAATAAGTCCAAAATGTTATTAAGAAATTAATCAAAAAATTAATTGTTCAACGAATTACCCGGCAATCTAACTGTTTTTTTTTGTTTTTTTTTTATAAGAAAGTGATTCGTTCATTGTTCTGAATACATATGAATTTTTTCAGATTTTTAAATTTACTTTGAATTTTGTGTTTTTTCACACATTTTTTTTCCATATAATAAAAAATACGTAGAAAATTTAAAGGTCTGAAAAAATGCATGCGTATTCAGGAAAATGAATGAATCATTTTCGTAAAAGAAAAGTTGGGTTTCCGTTAAATTTATTGGCCAATTTTTTTTTATCAATTTATTAATAACATTTTGGAATTATTATTGTGCATAATTAATATTTTCAATAACCTTTAATATGCATGAATTTCTTCAGATTTGTATATCATCGAGAAGTATTTGCAATTTCATCGCATTTTTCTCGTAGTTATGCGAAATGAACAACCAAGCGACAGAACAACCTCAAGGTGAGGTGTCAAATGCCGCAGGATGTAAAACAGCGAAGATTCGTGCAAAAGTCTTTGTTTTTGTTTCTCAATTTATCTGTCCAGACACTCAGAGAGACTTGGAGACATTCACAGACACCTGCATATATAACTCAGCTAGACTCATAGATAACTCAGAGGCTCTCAGAGATACTCAGAGATACTCAGAGATAACTTAGAGCAGCGGTTCTGAACCGGGCGTTCATGGATCTCTAAAATACACGAAGGACCCCCTGTCGACAGCTAAGGTTAAGAACCACTGACGTAGAGGCTCTCAGAGATATTCGGCGGTGACTCAGGGGCTCTCAGATGCTCTCAGAGATACTCAGAGCTAACTCAGAAGCTCTCACAGGCTCTCAGAGATACTCAGCGGTAACTCAGAGGCTCTTACAGACACTCAGAGATAACTGAGAAGGTCTCAGGGACACTCAGAGATAACTCAGAAGGTCTCAGAGATCGTCAGAGACACTCGGAGATAACTCAGAGGCTCTCAGAGATATTCAGAGACACGTGGAGATAATTCAGAGGCTCCCGGAGACACTCAGAGATAACGCAGAGGCTCTCAAAGACACTCAGAGATAACTCAAAAGGCCTCAGGCACCCTCAGAGATATCTCAGAAGGTCTCAGAGATCGTCAGAGACACTCGGAGATAACTCAGAGACTCTCAGAGATATTCAGAGACACTTGGAGATAATTCAGAGGCTCCCGGAGACACTCAGAGATAACGCAGAGGCTCTCAGAGATACTCAGAGATAATGCAGAGGCTCTCAGAGACACTCAGCGATAACGCAGAAGCTCTCAGAGATACTCGGAGGTAAACTCAGGGGCTCTCCGATGCTCTCAGTGATACTCAGAGGTAACTCAGAAGCTCTCACAGGCTCTCAGAGATACTCAGGGGTAACTCAGAGGCTCTCATAGACACTCAGAGATAACTCAGAAGGTCTCAGGGACACTCAGAGATAACTCAGAAGGTCTCAGAGATCGTCAGAGTCACTCGGAGATAGTGCAGAGGCTCTCAGAGACACTCAGAGATAACGCAGAAGCTCTCCGAGATGACACAGAGGCTCTCAGAGACACTCAGAGATAACGCAGAGGCTCTCAGAGGCACTCAGAGATAACGCAGAAGCTCTCAGAGATAACATAGAGGCTCTCAGAGACACCCAGAGGTTCTCAAACATACTCAGAGATACTGAGAGACATTTACAGCGTCACTCAAAGGCACTCAACGACACTCAGAGACATTCAGATTTTTTTTTTTTTGAAAGTACCTGAAGCATGTAAATCTCCGGAGACAGATGATTGTTTCTTACCAGTCTCGGAGAGAGGCACAGACACACTCAGAGATACTCAAAAATACTCAGCGATACTGATAGACATTTAGAGAGTCACTCAAAGGCAGTCAAGGGCACTCAACGACACTCAGAGACATTCAGATTTCTTCGTGGAAAGTATCCAAAGCATATAAATCTCCGGAGACAGATGATTGTTTCTTAGCCTTGGAGGACTATTAACCGTGACCTTGGGAACTGTACGGAAGTTCTACAGTAAGAAGGGCGTATAGCTATTTAGATTCCCGACCGTTGTTATATTTCTCTCGCAAGTGCAAAGCACTCCCAAGTCGTTCCTCACTGTCCCCCCTACGTCGGTGCATTCGGCTCATACATAACGCAATGTCCTCATCGTTATGCAACTCCTGCGCACCTGTACGTTCGCTGAACGCCCCGGAGTACGACCGTGGGAGCCATGCGCGGTGGGGTGGTTCGCTGCGGGGAGAATAAAATAACGTGCAAGTACACCTGACACACGGTTCCGGCCGTTAGCGATAAATAAAAAATGAGCATCATGGCCAAGGGAGCAGCGAGGTGGAGGAGGAGCTTTTGCGCGCGCGACAGGGTTGATGCGGAGCGACCGCGGGGCATGACGAGGCTGTTGGCGTGCCGCTGTCGTGCAGCGCAGTCTAACAGGCCATTCGGAAGAAACAAGGGAACGGAAAGGAGCGAAAAGCTCAAAGGGGTGACCCGGTCGAGGTCTACTGGCCTGCCGTCGCTGTCCTCGAGGCGATGTGGAATAAGGTCGGTAACGAAAACTGGAATCAATTTTTTTTTTTTTTTTCCAACCGGGTCGACCATTTTCGCTAAAAAGTAAATTCCTACATGGCTCAGCTAACAACTTCCGTTCGATAGGACACCGTCGGGACCCGTGAAAAAAAAAAAAATTATGGCTTCTGTTACCGAGCTAGTGCGGCTTGGGCGGGGAGCGAGAGTCGTCGGGTCGTTTCAACCTTAGCATCAAGCGGCGTTGCTCGCTCTGTTGAGAACAAAGCGGCTCGTATGGAGGGCGAGAGTGGAAGGGGGGGTTTCTCTGATACCAGATTCCTCACGATATGCCTGTACAAGTCATTTTGTTTTCGGGACGGTAGATTCCTGATTGATTGAATCTCCGAGAGACATCTCCTCAGTTACATTGTGCTTGATGTGTCATCCTCAATTGTTCAACGGGCGAACGTCGGAGCCCGGGAATCCGCTCGCGTCACTTGATCGTTGCATGTCACGAAGATAATACATATTGTCAATCGTAATATCTTTCACCGAAGTAAAACATTCCATTCAGAGGCTCTCAGAGACTCAGAGGCTGTCGGAGGGTCTCAGACACTCAGAAGCTCTCAGGAACACTCAGAGCTTGTCAAGGACACTCAGAGGTTGTCAAGGATACTCAAAGGTTGCCAAGGACACTCAGACGTTGTCAGGGACATTCAGAGGTTGTCAATGATACTCAAGGGTTATTAAGGACACTCAGAGGTTGTCAAGGATATTCAGAGGTCGTCAAGGACACTCAGAGCTCGTCAAGAACACTCAGAGGTTGTCTAGAACACTCAGAGGTCGTCAAGGACAGTCAGAGGTCGTCAAGGACAGTCAGAGGTCGTCAAGGACACTCAGAGGACGTCAAGGACACTCAGAGGTCGTCAAGGACAGTCAGAGGTCGTCAAGGACACTCAGAGGTCGTCAAGGACAGTCAGAGGTCGTCAAGGACACTCAGAGGTCGTCAAGAACACTCAGAGGTTGTCTAGAACACTCCGAGGTTGTCAAGGACATTCAAATGTTGTTAAGGGCACTCAGACGTTGTCAAGGACACTCGGAGATAACTCAGAGGCTCTCAGACATTCAGAGATGACTCAGAGACAGTCAGAGTTACTCAACGACACTCAGAGAGAGAGAGTAAAACATGCTCAGAGATACACAAAAACACTCGATGATACTCAAAGACACTCAGAGATACTTAGAGACATTTTGATTTTGTTTGTGTAAAGTATCTAAATAATACAATTGTTTCTTATCCTTGAAGGATTATAAGCGTGACCTCAGGAACTGTATGGACAGTCTAGAATAAGAAAGGGCCAATGTACTTCGATACGATGGTAAGACACTCAGAGATGACTGTTCCATGGCAAGCCGCGAGCATCCGTCCCGTCCGCCCGTTTCTCCTTATGCTTTTCTCGTGAAACGGCATTCTATCCAATGCCCCGCCGGGACGAATTTTTGACGAGGAAAACCAGCCGAGCAGTCCCCATGAATTCTCCCTTCGCTCGTTCGGTCGGGCGGCGAATAAAAAAGTGGGCGAGGTTCTTCGGAGTTTCCAGACCGGAAAACTCTCGGGCCTCTCGTTGACGCGCACCACCCCGCGACGAAAGAAACTTGGCAATGGCCCTTCGGAGATTTTCACCGGGCGAGTCGGAACCAAAGTATCGAGCGAGGCCGATACATAAATATCATGCCCGTTGCTACAATCGTGTGGGGGCGTCTCGGACGGTCTCCCGCGACTGTAGTGCCATGTCCACCATCCCTCAGCGCCTCTGCCTAAAGAAAGAAGAATAAAAAAAAAGTGAAAAAAAAACTCGGAGGAACATTGAGAAACGGAGGTAAAGAACGAGAATTCTCACTCGCACTTCCACCGAAGTGGATCGTAAAAGTTTTTCCGTCACAATAAAAAAAAAAAAAAAAAAAAAAAACGCGAACGAACCGCGCGCTCGCTCTCCGTATCGCTTCCATTGAGACGGACAACGCACTCGGAAGGAGTGCGCAGTGTATCGTGACGTGTACAAGGGAAGAGGGGGTGGGGGGGAGGGCAGTTATAGAACTCGGCGCATAATAAAACCAGTGAATAGCCATGAGAGGACACATAAAAGAAAGTAGAAAGAACGGATAAGCGACGATATCGATAAAACGCGATAAAAAGTAAATGAAACAGGAAAACTCGCTCTCATCCAATTCACCGACTCGCCGTTGCGACTGTGCGAAACGCAGACAAATATCGGGGACTGCCTTTTCTAATACCCTCGTATACGGATCGTTCTCAAACACCGAATCGATTCGTACTTTACACTTAAATGCGTCAGCAGTAACGATGTATATTTATAAATATACAAACAAAAGCATGTTATTTTGTTTGTCTGTCTGTTTGCTATTCTCATACAGATAGACCCATAGACACTCAGAGACAGTCAGACACACTCGGAGGCACCCAGAGAGAGTACTGAGACACTACTCAAGGACATCACTCAGGGACCCTACTCAGGGACACTTTGGGAACATCCCTCAGGCCCACCACTCAGGAGCACCACTCAGGAGCACCACTCAGGAACGACACTCAGGAACACCACTCAGGGACACCAATCAGGTAAACCAATCGGGTAAACCAATCGGGTACACCAATCGGGTACACCAATCGGGTACACCAATCGGGTACACCAATCGGGTACACCAATCGGGTACACCAATCGGGTACACCAATCGGGTACACCAATCGGGTACACCAATCGGGTACACCAATCGGGTACACCAATCGGGTACACCAATCGGGTACACCAATCGGGTACACCAATCGGGTACACCAATCGGGTACACCAATCGGGTACACCAATCGGGTACACCAATCGGGTACACCAATCGGGTACACCAATCGGGTACACCAATCGGGTACACCAATCGGGTACACCAATCGGGTACACCAATCGGGTACACCAATCGGGTACACCAATCGGGTACACCAATCGGGTACACCAATCGGGTACACCAATCGGGTACACCAATCGGGTACACCAATCGGGTACACCAATCGGGTACACCAATCGGGTACACCAATCGGGTACACCAATCGGGTACACCAATCGGGTACACCAATCGGGTACACCAATCGGGTACACCAATCGGGTACACCAATCGGGTACACCAATCGGGTACACCAATCGGGTACACCAATCGGGTACACCAATCGGGTACAACAATCGGGTACACCAATCGGGTACACCAATCGGATACACCAATCGGGTACACCAATCGGGTACACCAATCGGGTACACCAATCGGGTACACCAATCGGGTACACCAATCGGGTACACCAATCGGGCACACCAATCGGGCACACCAATCGGGCACACCAATCGGGCACACCAATCGGGTACACCAATCGGGTACACCAATCGGGTACACCAATCGGGTACAACAATCGGGTACAACAATCGGGTATACCAATCGGGTACACCAATCGGATACACCAATCGGATACACCAATCGGATACACCAATCGGGTACACCAATCGGGTACACCAATCGGGTACACCAATCGGGCACACCAATCGGGGACACCAATCAGGGACAACAAACAGGGACACCAATCAGGGACAACAAACAGGGACACCACTCACAATTGCATCTTTATCGTTTCGAGCATACAACTTTTCTTCTATCTTCTACGAAAGACACCCAGGGAGAGTATTCAGAGATACTACTCAGGGACACTAATCATAGACACTACTCATGGACACGACTCAAGGACAGCACTCAGGGGACACCACTCAAGGATAGCTTTCAGGTACACCACTCATAGTTGCATTTTTATTGTTGCGAGCATAAAACCTTTCGTCTATCTTCTGCGAGGGCACAATGACTTCAAGCCACCGTAACCGACCAATATATATTGATATATATACCAATAACTATCTACTTGTAGTATATATATATACATATTATATATATATATATGACGTCGATTTTCAATTCAAGGCTTCTGAAAATTTGACACAATTGACGCCAAAGTGTCGAGCAGAAATTTGCTGTAGCTGCGGGAAACAGAAGGAGGCTCCAACCACGCTACGCGACACGAGCGGTAGCAAACGAGGGACCGTGGGAAGTCCTGCATCTTCCTCGTTTAAGGGATGGGGTGCGAGAGGAAGCCATTAAGGTCGACGCTCGTCAAAACCTCGTTGTACGTGATGAGGTTAACGAGAGCGACCTCGAGCCTCCCGCGCCTCATCCCCTTATGTGTGCGCCTCTTCTTCGCCTCTCCCCATCAGGGACAGGGCTGGGGAGGAGGGGTGAAATCGATAATGGTTTCTCCCTCCGGCACGGTTTCTTATGTGTCTCCAGGTGGAAGGAGAGAAAGTGCGAGCGAGCTTTCGTGGCGGAGAGTCTCGATCTCTCGGGCCCCTCGAAACCCCCCTGGGATATCGTTCATCCCATGGCTTCGAGTCGAACTTCTCGAAAGATCCCGCATCAACGGCTCCCCGAGAAATGAGAAACAAACACCATTTTACGCGTTCTTATTAAATTACTGCTCGTCCCCGGGATTTCGCAGGGTTTAGGGTAATTCGGGGTGATATCGGCCGCCGGGTGACATTTCAAATCCAATCTCAAGAACGTGAGAGCAACGCAATCATCGACCGCTCAGCGATAGCGAATCGGCTATGACGTCGGCGATGCTATTGTATACGTTGGGGGTACAAAGAGGCCTTTGAAGGCACTACTGACAGGCCCTATCGGAAACCTGGCGATAAGACCGTTTTAGCTGGACAGAATGCTCATCGACGAGTTAGATGAGCTTTGTCGGCAAAGCCATCGACCTAGTAACATCTCTACGAAATCGTCCACTAAATGATTGTCACTTTGTACAACACGAACTTAATGGTTTGAAAGTTTCTTGCAGATATGTCCTCCACTTTCCCATCAAGAAAAATAATTCAGGGTGACAATAATTATTTTTTATTTTAATAATTTTTAATGCTGAGAAAAGTGATCGCGTCATTAGGAATTCCTTCGTACAATAGTCGAAAAGGTCGCGACGTTGCAATCAGACCGCAATGGAAACGACAAGCAATATTACAATACTTTTCAAGATACACGATCTTAAAGTTTCTTACCGATGTGGCTTCCAGTTTCTCATTAAAAAATATCACAATTGACGGTGACAATATCCGCTAGGTCATAGTAGTAGTAGTAGAGATTTATTGCTAAAATTTATATGTACAGTTGTTATCTTTTTATACGAACTTTTATACCTAATGCTAATTTTCACCTTGGGAAAAGGCCGTTTACCTGGGTCCTTCAGCCCGAGATATTCTAGGCACAGTAACGGCACATTAAAAGCTCTACCACTCACAACTCTACGAGAAAACATCTCTCCCTAAATAACTCGACCACATAACAACTCTACCGAAAGATAGATGTCCAAGAACATCTCTAAAAAAAAAAACTACCAGAATCAAAATGAAACTCTATCGGAATATAAGGATACCGTATATACAAGGATAGCCTTATATTCCGGTAGAGTTTTATTTCAGTTCCGATAATTTTATTTAAATTCCGGTGGTTTTATTTTGATGCTGATAATTTTTTTTCTTTCTGATGGAGTCTTTCTTGGTTGCCTATATTCCGGTAGAGTTGTTATGTGGTAGAGTTGTTTATCCTTTAGAGTTGTTATCCGTTAGAGTTGTTACCCCTTAGAGTTGTTATCCGTTAGAGTTGTTACCCTTTAGAGTTGTTATCCGTTAGAGTTGTTATCCGTCAGTGTTGTTATCCGTTAGAGTTGTTATCCGTTAGAGTTGTTATCCGTTAGAGTTGTTATCCGTTAGACTTGTTATCCGTTAGAGTTGTTATCCGTTAGAGTTGTTATCCGTTAGAGTTGTTATCCGTTAGAGTTGTTATCCGTTAGAGTTGTTATCCGTTAGAGTTGTTATCCGTTAGAGTTGTTATCCGTTAGAGTTGTTATCCGTTAGAGTTGTTATCCGTTAGAGTTGTTATCCGTTAGAGTTGTTATCCGTTAGAGTTGTTATCCGTTAGAGTTGTTATCCGTTAGAGTTGTTACCCCTTAGAGTTGTTATCCGTTAGAGTTGTTATCCGTTAGTGTTGTTATCCGGCAGAGTTGTTATCTGGCAGAGTTGTTATTTCGTAGAGTTGTTATCTGGCAGAGCTGTTATTTCGTAGAGTTGTTATTTCGTAGAGTTTTTATCTGGTAGAGTTGTTATCTCGCAGAGTTGTTATCTCGTCGAGTTGTTATCTGGCAGAGTTGTTACGTCGTAGAGTTGTTATTTCGTAGAGTTGTTATCTGGCAGAGATATAAATGTGCTGGAATTACCTTACATACTGAACAAAAAGGTGTTGGCGTTGCAATCATATATTTTGCAAGATAGACGGTTTTAAAGTTTCTTACAGATATGCCCTCCAGTTTCTCATTTGCAAAAATACCACAATTGAGGGTGACAATATCCGTCTGGTGATATATTAATTTTTAACACTGAAACTAGGGTTTTCAGCGAATGAAAAGTGACCATCCCCTGGCGATAACAGGAAATCATCCCACACAATGAACGAAAAGGGTAGCGGGGCGCTGCAATCAGACCTCAATGAAAGCGAGAACCAATATACCATGCTCAGTTTATTTTTCATATTTATCAATTAAATTTCACGGAAATGAATTTAATATTCGTGGAAAATTCAATATACTCGTTGGCTAATTCGGAAAATTTAATGGTAGAACATACGAGGTGCGTGGTATCGCGGTCGACGCCGCTGAAGGAGGGCCAGAAACAGCGACAAATGTTTTAATCGCCGACAGCCGAAATATTCATGTAATTAACAGCGACCGTACTCGTGTGTTTTGCGTCAGCATGAAAATCCGACAAGTTTAATGACATTGCAATTAATGCCGCAGCTGTAAAACGTCGTTTCGACGAGTCGCCCCATCGATTCGCAATCCGGCTATTCTTCGACGAGTGCCCGACAAAAATAAACGATCGTCGTTGTTGCATCGGGAAGCGGTTGCAAAAAATAATAATAATAATAATAATTAGTCAATTATATGTCACGTGACCGATTATTCACAACGGGTTTTCGGGTGTGTAAAAAAAAAAAAATGCCCAGCCTCGATTATCGGACGAAAAAAAAAATAATCGGTCGAACAGATAAAATTCTTTTTTATACATTTTTTTTTTTTTTAATATCTTCAATTTTTCGAAAATCAAACAGCTCGTACATTTTTTTTATAACCGAATTCGGTGATTTTTTGCACAGGGTATTGTCATCGTTACGATCAAACAATACCGTTGCATTTTTTTTTTTTTTTTTGGACCACTTTTATTCACCTATAAAAATATTCCGGACGCGTAAAAGATGTCCCGGCTTCGAATATAAAATAATCGTACGAGCAGTTAAAGCTTTTTTTTTAGTCATTTTTTTTACATCTCGATTTTTCGAAAATCAAACTCCGCGTGCAATTTTTTATACCCGGAGCAGCGAATTTTTTTCACAACGGTTGTGTCATCGTCACGTTCCAACAATAGCACGGTGGAATTTTTTGTACGTTTTTTTTCGTTTCTATAAAAATGAATAGAACGCATTTTTTTTCGCGAAAATTAAAAGCTTTTTTTAATGTACATTTTTTTTTTTTTCCAAATCCACCGTGCAGGTCACTGCAGTCGTTGGTCGACCGAGTGAGCAGCTCTAAATATTTAACAGGATATTCCAATGCACACTGCGTGTTCAGGCGACGTAAGCCTCTTTCGGTCCTCTTTCGGCCCCGCGAAGGTCTCGTCGAGGGATCGTCCCGCCCTCCTCCCGTGGCAAGTTACATTGCAAATTTTGGAATGGAAATTGCACGTAACACGTGAATCGACTCGAACGAAAATCGGCCAATAAATTTGCTGAACAAACGTTCGCTCGAGAAATCAACGATTGTTCATTACACGATTCGGCTGACAGATGAAATTTTTATATATATTTTTTTAATTGTCTCTAAAAGAATGCACCTGATAAAAAAAAGTTTTTTTTTTTTCATTATAATTAACTCGCCCAACGAAATGGAAAAATCGCTACATTACAAAAAAAAAAAAAAAAAATGAACTGAAATTGGTTTGCCAATAAATTCACCGAACAAAGTCGTTTCCCGGGAAAACATCGATTCTTCATTACGACACGATTCGGCTGCCGAATGACAAAAAGTAATTAAAAAAAAAAAAGATTGTCTCCAAAAGAACGCACCCGATAAAAATAGTTTTTCTTCTTGTTTTTTTCATTATATTTAACTCACCCAACGAAACTCGAAAATCTCTCCATTATCGAAAAAAAAAGAACCCAAACTGGTCAGCCAATAAATTCGCCGAACAATCGTCCGCCCGAGAAATCAATGATTCTTCATTACACGATTTTCAGCTGCCGAATGAAAAAATAAATAATTAAAAAAAAAAATTGTCTCTAAAAGAACGCACCTGATAAAAATAGTTTTCCTTCTCGTTTTTTCGTTACATTTATCTCATCCACCGAAACGCGAAAATCTCTCCATTACCGAAAAAAAAAAAAAAAACAAAACAAAAAAAAAACAAAACAAAACAAAAAAATTCATCCGAAAGCGATACGACCCGCCGCCAGCCGGCGGCATTGTAAAATCGCCCGACAAATCCTCGACAGCAACTTCGCGCCGGGATACGTAACGCGTGCCCTACTCATATACTCGTTCGCTTTTTCACCCTCTATTTTCATTATTATTTTTCCCCCTTTTTGTTTTTTTTTTACACTCCACACCGAAGCGCGCATCAGCCGAGAAAAAAAAAGAACGGCGCAGAGGCTACGGAATAAAAACGTTAAAAAAAGAATCACCCATCTACTCTCGCCAGGAATTAAAAAAAAAAAAATATCTCAAACATCCGGAAATTATTTTCATTATTATTTTTTGTACTCCACGCCGAGGCGCGCATCAGTCGAGAAAACAAAAAAAAAAAACGGCGCAGAGGCTACGAAATAAATAGGCAAAAAAAAAATCGTCCATCTACCATCAAAAAAAAAAAAAAACCCTAAACATCCGAAAAATGGTGGTTTGTGAATGAAAAGTTTCGGAAGGCGGGTTGTGTGTGCGGGTTTTGCCTGGGAGAGCAAACGCGTTTCAGCGAGCCCTCCCGCGACACTAAATAACCGTGATTACGAGCAAACAGACTGCACGACTCGCAGGCCGGCGGGCGTTCCTCCGCCATGCCAGTGGGTGGCTGGAGGGTAGTTTCTGTCGGGCCAGAAACCAGCCCGGCGTGCACTGCCAGCCGTATCGGAGTCTACGGGTTCCGGTTGACAGCTCTCTCGTACTATTTACATACTGATATGAAACATCGCGAGGTCGGAGCTTGTGTAATCAGCGGGACGCAGAGCCGCGGCTCCGCCGCTCGCGTCGGGGCTATGAAGTCGGGAGAGTGCTATGACGCCGGCGGTGCATCGGAGCAGCGTCGGCTGGCGGCGGCTCGTTCGGTGGTCCGTGCTCGAGCGGAGCCAGCCGCCGGCGAGCATCGCCCAACTGCATCGCTCGCGAGGCTCCGTAATGGAATGCATGCAAAATATGGTTGAATGACGGTGAAGCGGGATGATGGCTGCGATCGCGAGTCGGACGGACGATTCCCCGAGCCTGGTTAAGGGCACTTTAACCGTTCGGGTCATTCCGGGGCAAAAGTTCGATGGGGTCGGCATTCCGGTACTCCGGGAATTTATTGATATCGATGGGGAAAATGGTGCGCGGGTAGGTTTTTGATTTGCGATGACGAGATACGGTGAAGGGTCATCGAGGGATTGAGGACAATATAGAAAGCAAATGGGGGGGGGGAGGGGGTGGGGGCGGTAGGGTAAGCAAATGGTACTTGGAGGGTAATTCTTTGGGTAGGGTATGTAGGCTGATATGACCAGCCAACCGCATACTTGCGTAGAAATTTGATCAGGTATTCCCTACGACTGATCAGGTCGTGATGAGGAAATGGTAGGGCTTGCCATTTTATGGAAAGCTTTACCTGGGCCAGGTCTGGAATGCACACGGTCTGAATGACCAGGCTAGCCTACGGTTAGTAAGATCAGGTCCAGATCAGGCATTGATCGGGCAGTCTTCGTTAATCGATAGTAAAGAAATTGGGTGGATATTCGACCCCGGCCACAGTGGGAGCGTTATCAGGTCTGCCATATTGCTTCATAATAATGTTGTTAACTCAACCCGCGTAGGAATTCAGGTGTGCTTTACAACTGCTCAGGTCCTGATGATGAAACGGTAAGGCTTGCCGTTTTATGGAATGCCTTATCTGGACCGGACCTGAAACACACATGGTCTGCATGACCAGTCTAGCTTACGGCTAGTAAGATCACGTTCAGATTAGGCGTTGATCGGGCAGTCTTTGTTAATCGATAGTAAAGGAATTGGGTGGATATTCGGCCCCGGCCACAGTAGGGATGTTATCAGGTTTGCCATTCAGCTTCATAATAATTTTTCTAACTCAACCCGCGTAGAAATTTGATCAGGTATGCTTTACGACTGATCAGGTCCTAATGATGACCCGATAAGGCTCGCCGTTTTATGAAAAGTCTTACCTGGGCCGGGTCTGGAACATACACGATCTGCATGACCAGTCTAGCTTACGGCTAGTAAGATTAGGTCCGGATCAGGCGTTGATCGGGCAGTCTTCATTAATCGATATCAAAGAAATTGGGTGGATATTCGGCCCCAGCAACAGTAGGGGCGTTATCAGGTCTGCCAGACTGCTTCATAATTATTTTGTTAACTCAACCCGCGTAGAAATTTGATCAGGTATGCTTTACGACTGATCAGGTCCTAATGATGACCCGATAAGGCTCGCCGTTTTATGAAAAGTCTTACCTGGGCCGGGTCTGGAACATACACGATCTGCATGACCAGTCTAGCTTACGGCTAGTAAGATCAGGTCCGGATCAGGCATTGATCGGGCAGTCTTCATTAATCGATGGTAAAGAAATTGGGTGGATATTCGGCCCCAGCAACAGTAGGGGCGTTATCAGGTCTGCCATATTGCTTCATAATAATTTTGTTTCGAAAAATTCCTAATGAGATAAAAATCGGAAAAATCAACCATGTGTAAGATACTTGAAACATTGATTTTGGATAGCAGTAATGTAAAAAAGAAATAATAATAAATAGAAAAGTAAATGTTCAACAAATAATCAGGGAATCTTTTTTTATTAAATCGATTGAATTATTCGTGAACAACTTGCTCACGAAAACATAGCTTTCTGTTTGAGGAAGCAAAAATAAGCTTGTCAGGACTTATTCTTGAAAAACAGAATTCAATGTTCTTAAAAGTGAATTTAAGTGTGAGTCGGAGAACTTTTTCCAGCTTTACATCGTAAATGAATCATCCTCAAACGAATTCGTCACGAAGAATTTTTTCCTCGCAATTGTGCCACTTGTCCGCCGATCCTTCCACAAATCTCCCTCTATGAACGATGAACGAGGTGGAGCCGGAGCCGAGGAGGAGGACGGTGCGGGGTTTCCGAGCTCGAGGAACGAGGAGAAAGCTTTGGCGATCGGTTTTGCGGCCTCTCGGGAAGGTGTCAAGCGATCAATGAGGCAATTAATCTGGTAAAAAGCTTTCGAACGAGCGTCATCAGTTACGCGGGATTACCTTAATCTCTGTACGACCCGGTCGCCGAAGCCGCTGCGCGCCTCCGATCTCGAAGATCGGCAGAGCCAACCCCGTTCCGTCCCTCATTCCGCGCATCTCTACCAGTTATCACCGGAACCTCGTTTTTGTGCGGTTTCATTCGCGCCCGCATTGACGTCGTCTTCACGCGGCGTTACCGATCCGATTCGTTTCAGCGCAAAATATCGTCGCTTCGGTTTAACGCGATTGTCCGTAAATTGAATTTTTTTAAATTTTCTGAAGGCAAAGCCTCATCATCGCGAGGCATAAAATTAAAATGCGATGTCCGAAGGGTCTCGAAATTAATGGATTCTTAGAGGCCGCTACCGGCTATTAAAAAAAAAAAAATTCAAAACTTCGGAACATCTGAATATAAAGACAAAATTAAATATTCGAGTTTTTCTTGGGGCCAACCCGCACTTTCAATGTATAAGGTATAAGACTTAAGAATTAGGGGTGTGCAAATAGCTCTTTGAATTGAAATGAATTGAATATTGATGTTCAATTCAAAATTTGCATTGAATATTCAAAAATATTTGAATAATTCATAAAATTTGAATAGTTCGAATATTTATGAATAATTTTTTTTTTATTCAAATAATTATAAAAATTTGAATTATTTTTATGAATTGAATATTCGAATGATGAAACTCCGATTACAATGAAACTGAGGACATAAATTCCATTAATTAAATGAAGAATTTTTATTTTTACAAAGCTGCAGACCTTACGCTCGGTTGCAAGTTATTCCCTTTTTCGAAACTTAAAAGTGTATAAAAAGTTCTGTTATAAATCAATTTGCATTATTTATCGCGTTATTTATAATGACCATTATGGTCCATTGTAAACGGAGTGGGGTAAAATACCCGAAAATACTCAAAATACAAAATACTATGTGTTTAAAATACATTTGTAAGTACTTCTTAAAGTACCTCATCTAAAAATCAATACGGATAGATGGATGGACGTGGTGGATCGATGGGATTAGCATCCATCCATTCCGTCCATCCATCCCGAATGATTCGAATGATTCGAATGATTCGAATGATTCGAATGATTCGAATGATTCGAATGATTCGAATGATTCGAATGATTCGAATGATTCGAATGATTCGAATGATTCGAATGATTCGAATGATTCGAATGATTCGAATGATTCGAATGATTCGAATGATTCGAATGATTCGAATTATTAGAATAATTCGAATATTTTTAATTATTCGAATATTGTTAATTATTCTTGCACCCCTATACGAAATCGAAGCATTTTTAGAGGTCGCTACCGACGGTTGATAAAACAAAGTTTTCGACAATTGTACCTAATAGTCACGAAATGTAGAATGTGAAAATCCGCGGCGGAAAAATAACTGAACATTTTATTTGAAAATATATGTTTGTTGCGACAAATGTGAAATAAAAAAAGCTGAAGGTTTCTTGTTTCCGGTAAACGGAGTCGACGATTTTCGGCAGATTTTCACTTACGACAAATTTTTGTAAGTTCTAATTGTAATTGTCGAAAACTTTTATTTTTTTAACCCTCGGTAGCGCCCTTCAAAAATACTTCGATTTCATAGGGATTTTTTCAGACTTTTTTCTTACACGTTGCACTTTGGAAGTGCGGGGCGGCTCCAAGAATGTCTCAAATTTTCCATTTTTACTTTAAATTTAGATATTCCAAAGTTAAACATTTTTTAAATAGCCGCTAGCGACCTCTAAAAATGCTTCGAATTCATAGGGATTTCGCAGACTTTCTTCTTACACGTTATACTTTCGAAGTGCGGGGCGGATCAAAGGAAATCTCGAATTTTTCATTTTGACTTTAAATTTAGATATTCCGAAGTTTTCAATTTTTAAATAGCCGGTAGCGTTCTCCAAAAATGCATTAATTTGGTTGATTCGCAAATCGCATTTTTATCATATACCTCACGATAATACGAGATGGCCCCGAGAAAATTCAAAATGTTCAATTTAAGAACCACCCTGATGCGATGTTTAAGAGCCTTTTATCGTCTCGCACGCAGCCGGTGACGAAGTCGACGAAGCCATCAATTAGAGAGAGCGAGTTCCTAAAGCGGGTGACCGAATCCATGATTAGGTTTTTTGGGGTTCAAATCGGACCCTTCCCTCGGTCACGTCACGGTTTCTTATGAATGCATACTTCGAGCTAAAACCCCTCAATTCCCCTCCATTAATATCAATTCGTGTCAATTAGCGTCAGCGAAACTAGACGAATGGCCGATGGGAAGATTCCTTTTTGCCCCACCCGAAACGAGTTCCACACGATGGTACATTTTTTTTCATTTTTTGCTTCCTCATAGAGGAAGCAAAAAATTTTATTCAAAAATTGTATTAGAGGAAGCTTTGTTTTCGTGAAAAAAATTAGGTTTAGAGATTTTTATGCGAACGTGTTCAGAATGTTCTGAAACATCCAAAAAACACACTTAGAAAAAATGACTGGATATGCATGTGTGTATGTATGTATGTGTGTGTGCAAATCATTTAACATTCATAATTTGAAAACGGATTGAGATATCGAGGTGAAATTAATCACAGATGATGAGGGACGAGTCTCATTATTCGAATCCAAAATTCGAATCCAAACATCTAGTAAATGCTTCCTCATAGTGGGAGCTTCGCGAATAAAGGGACATTATGAGAAAGTGATATAAAAATGTTAACTTTCAACTTTCATGAGGAAGCCATATGAAAATTTCAATTTTCAGCTTTTTTTTTAATTTTAATTTTAATTTCAACCATATAGATAATATTAAGCCACCTTGTACACAATCGCTCCAAGATGTAACGCGCAAACACAAATTCCCCACACACACAATCTATTGGTAATTAGAATTAATGTCCAACGGAAGATTCATGGAATAAAATAGACAAATCTTTTAATCGTACGTTTATTCCATCACCGAAAAGAACTACTGAAAACTACTGAAAAATACTACTGGCAGTATCCAGTAGTTAACTACTGATAAACTACTGAACTACTGCGCAGTGTTAAATCGGCGGACTACTGAAAACTACTCGAAGTCTTGAGCATTTAACTACTGAACATTACTTGGTATTTTGAGTAGTTAACTACTACTGAGTAGTTGACTACTATATATCCCAAGTAGTTAACTACTCCAAACTACGATGAATGTCCAGTAGTTCACTACTAGGAATTCTGGTAGTTTCCAGTAGTTCACTGCTGGGAATGTGCCCTCACCGAAAAGAACTACTAGGGGTCCAGTAGTGACCACTGGAAGTTCCGTAGTCCTTGCTGGCATTGCAGTAGTCACTACACATGTAGTTACTACTTCCTAGTAGTTATTCCTCAAGAGTCAGAAATTATTACAGAGGACGTAGTAGTTCCTGCATCAATAATGACTACTTATAGGTAGTTCTATTCCAGGATTCAGTAGTTAATGCATAAGTAGTTATTCCCTCACCGAATAGAACTACTGAAAACTACTACTGGAAGTATCCAGTAGTTAACTACTGATAAACTACTGAACTACTGCGCAGTGTTAAATCGGCGGACTACTGAAAACTACTCGAAGTCTTGAGCATTTAACTACTGAACATTACTTGGTATTTTGAGTAGTTAACTACTACTGACTAGTTGACTACTATATATCCCAAGTAGTTAACTACTCCAAACTACGATGAATGTCCAGTAGTTCACTACTGGGAATTCTGGTAGTTTCCAGTAGTTCACTGCTGGGAATGTGCCCTCACCGAAAAGAACTACTAGGGGTCCAGTAGTGACCACTGGAAGTTCCGTAGTCCTTGCTGGCATTGCAGTAGTCACTACACATGTAGTTACTACTTCCTAGTAGTTATTCCTCAAGAGTCAGAAATTATTACAGAGGACGTAGTAGTTCCTGCATCAATAATGACTACTTATAGGTAGTTCTATTCCAGGATTCAGTAGTTAATGCATAAGCAGTTATTCCCTCACCGAATAGAACTACTGAAAACTATTACTGGAAGTATCCAGTAGTTAACTACTGATAAACTACTGAACTACTGCGCAGTGTTAAATCGGCGGACTACTGAAAACTACTCGAAGTCTTGAGCATTTAACTACTGAACATTACTTGGTATTTTGAGTAGTTAACTACTACTGACTAGTTGACTACTATATATCCCAAGTAGTTAACTACTCCAAACTACGATGAATGTCCAGTAGTTCACTACTGGGAATTCTGGTAGTTTCCAGTAGTTCACTGCTGGGAATGTGCCCTCACCGAAAAGAACTACTAGGGGTCCAGTAGTGACCACTGGAAGTTCCGTAGTCCCTGCTGGCATTGCAGTAGTCACTGCACATGTAGTTACTACTTCCTAGTAGTTACTCCTCAACAGTCAGCAATTATCACTGAGGACGTAGTAGTTGCTGCATCAGTAATGACTACTTATAAGTAGTTCTATTCCAGAATTCAGTAGTTAATGCATAAGCAGTTATTCCCTCACCGAATAGAACTACTGAAAACTACTACTGGAAGTATCTAGTAGTTAACTACTAATAAACTACTCAACTACTGCGGAGTGTTAAATTGGCGGACTACTGAAAACTACTCGAAGTCTTGAGCACTTAACTACTGAACATTACTTGGTATTTTGAGTAGTTAACTACTACTGACTAGTTGACTACTATATATCCCAAGTAGTTAACTACTCCAAACTACGATGAATGTCCAGTAGTTCACTACTGGGAATTCTGGTAGTTTCCAGTAGTTCACTGCTGGGAATGTGCCCTCACCGAAAAGAACTACTAGGGGTCCAGTAGTGACCACTGGATGTTCCGTAGTCCCTGCTGGCATTGCAGTAGTCACTGCACATGTAGTTACTACTTCCTAGTAGTTACTCCTCAACAGTCAGCAATTATCACTGAGGACGTAGTAGTTCCTGCATCAATAATGACTACTTATAGGTAGTTCTATTCCAGGATTCAGTAGTTAATGCATAAGCAGTTATTCCCTCACCGAATAGAACTACTGAAAACTACTACTGGAAGTATCCAGTAGTTAACTACTAATAAACTACTTAACTACTGCGGCGTGTTAAATTGGCGGATTACTGAAAACTACTCGAAGTCTTGAGCACTTAACTACTGAACATTACTGGGTATTTTGAGTAGTCAACTACTACTGAGTAGTTGACTACTACTGAGTAGTTGACTACTATATATCCCAAGTAGTTAACTACTCCAAACTACTATGAATGTCCAGTAGTTCACACTGGGAATTTTCGTACTTTCCAGTAGTTCACTGCTGGGAATTCCCGTAGTTTCCAGTAGTTCACTGCTGAGAATTCTCGTAGTTTCCAGTAGTTCACTGCTGACTATCTTAACTCACCGAAAATAACTACTAGGGGTCCAGTAGTGACCACTGGAGGTTCAGTAGTCCCTGCTTGCATTGCAGTAATCACTACACATGTAGTTACTCCTCAACAGCCAGTAATTATTACTGAAGACGTAGTAGTTCCTGCGTCAGTAATGACTACTTATAAGTAGTTATATTCCAGGATTCAGTAGTTAATGCATAAGCAGTTATCGCAGATAAGTAATTACTGATGCAGGAGCTACGACGTCCTCAGTAATAATTACTGACTGTTGAGAAGTTACTACCAAGAAGTAGTAACTACATGTACAGTGACTACTGCAATGCCAGCAGTGACTACTGAACTTCCAGTAGTCACTACTGGACCCCCAGTAGTTCTTTTCGGTGAGGGTAAGCAGTTATTGTCGATAAGTGATTACTGCTCGAGGCTGCAGTAGTTCCTGTATAAGTAGTCACTACCTCTGTGTAGTTACTATTTGAATCTCGAGATACAAATAGTAACTGCACAGAAGTGGTAACTACTCATGCAGGAACTACTTACAGTAATTACTACCCGAGCTGTCTCGAGTAGTAATTACTTATCTGCAGTAACTGCTTATGCCTTTACTACTGAATCCTGGAATAGAACTTCTGATAAGTAGTAATTACTGATGCAGGTACTACTACGTCCTCAGTAATAATTACTGACTGTTGAGAAGTTACTACTAAGAAGTAGTAACTACATGTATAGTGACTACTGCAATGCCAGCAGTGACTACTGAACCTCTAGTAGCCACTACTGGACCCCTACTAGTTCTTTTCGGTGAGGGTAGAAGAGGCAGAAAATCCTTCCAAATACCAAAGAATATCTCGGGCTAAATGACCCAGGTCAATGGCCCTTTCCCAAGGTCTAAAATTAGCATTAGGTATAAAAATTAGTGTTAAAATATAAAAAGTGTGAATATGAACTTTGCCAGTAAATCTCTTTTACTAGTACTACTACTTTTAATTTCATTGCACGTTGCTGGACATTTCGACCTCGTGACATCAATCGTTCGGGAACGCCAGTGAGAAATTGAATAGAGGGAGGGCAAAAACCTGCTTACGAAACCCAGCGAGCGCCGATCGATGAAACGATCATCGTGCCAAGAGCCGAGTGTTGTGCCACGTTCGAGGGCTGACGGCGGACAGTCGGAGTTCGGACATACGATAATAGAGATAATTGAGGTGTAGGTTGTTCGGCAGAGATTCGACGGCGGATAATGACCGGTCATCGGTGACCGCACAGTTTTCGGCAAAAAAAAGACTGACAATAACTGATTTTTGTTATTTCCGACGTGCCACTCAATCTTGGAGAAAAACTGACATCGGAATCGTGTTCAGCGGAAAAAAGTACATCGAAATGAGTAGTCGCATTGATGGTTTTTATATTTTTGTTTTTACTCAAAAACCGTTGCAAAAACTTTTGTGACGATTTTTTTTTGTAATTTTCATCGTGCCGGAACTCAACGAAAAAACTATCTTTTAAATCCGCCGAGGTGTCAATCTTGTATATTTTTTCCTGTAGAACACGGTGGATAACTCGCTTTTCCGGAAATTCCATCGGCAAACTGAGATATCGCGGTTTTTAAATTCCAAAAATCGCCGATTTTTTTTTTTTTTTTTCAAAATTGCTCGAATACGGATTTTTTTATCGGCTTTCCTTTTGCGGCTTCGCCCGACGCACTTTTTCCCGCTGATTCCGAATCTGCGGATGTATCAAATTTACATTCCCAACCAAAAGTTTTATTCGATCAAAATTTCGGTTCTTCGCGATATACCAAAAATCCGAAAAAAAATCAGCCGCATCAATGATGTCAAGACTTTTGATTTTGCATAATAATAATAATAATAAGATGCTAAAAATGGTTAACAAATGATTTAAAAAATTATTTGTTTAAACAAAAATCAGGCAACTTATTGTTTTCTCATTTTAAGTGAACTTCTTGATTTTTCAGAATTCTTCTGAATTTTTTCAGAATTTTCTTACATCAAGGGCGCCGAAAGTAAGTTCTTGACGAGTGTGAATCGAGTCAGAACTCCCTTTACTACGCCCATGCCATTCACATGATTCGTCTCAACAAATTATCGAAAATCACGCTACTTTAAAAAGAAAACCGAACTCCATCCAAAAATATATATCGGAGTGTGATACCAATACGAAGTGATAATAATTATTCGCAAAAATTATTTTTAGTAAACTATCCCAAAAATATATGCACATACATCGAGAGACTATATTGAAAAACTGTGCAAAACAAAAAAGAAATCATTATGAAGTTAACTTGATTTCATACCATTATTATATTATCTGAATTATTTTATGTAAAAGGGCTCGACCCGTAAATAAATAAATAAATAAATAAATACTCGTTTTTGCTCAATTGGCAGAAAGACACTTTCTGGCACTAGTGCGGAAAAAACACGATATTTGGATTTGCACGCATGCGCAGTATTTTTTCCGCACACGATGCGATAAAGTGTCTTTCTGTGCACACTTCACATGAACGAAAAGCTGGATTTTACATGTATGCGTTGCAAAAATAGTATATTTCGATACTGGAGGCCAAACGAGCAGTGCGCAAGAAGCAAGTTGTCTCGTGTATCGAGCCATATTTATCTTTACGAATACAATGCAAAATCCAAGTTGTGCACCATTCACAGGCATGCGCAATGGCGTTAGCCTGGGTGTTACCACAGCAACCGCTTGGTAACATAGTAACCGTTTGCGACGCTAGATGGCACTAGTAGTAAAACCAGTATGGAAAATGCTTTCACCAGTGTGCAAAGTACTTTGCACACTGGTGATGGCGTCTTTGCGCAAGTGGCAGAAAGACACTTTCTGGCACTAGTGCAGAAAAACACGATATTTGGATTTGCACGCATGCGCAGTATTTTTTCCGCACACGATGCGATAAAGTGTCTTTCTGTGCACACTTCACATGAACGAAAAGCTGGATTTTACGTGTATGCGTTGCAAAAATAATATATTTCGATACTGGAGGCCAAACGAGCAGTGCGCAAGAAGCAAGTTGTCTCGTGTATCGAGCCATATTTATCTTTACGAATGCAATGAAAAATCCAAATTGTACACCATTCACAGGCATGCGCAATGGCGTTAGCCCGGGTGTTACCGCAGCAACCGCTTGGTAACATAGTAACCGTTTGCGACGCTAGATGGCACTAGTAGTAAAACCAGTATGGAAAATGCTTTCACCAGTGTGCAAAGTACTTTGCACACTGGTGGTGGCGTTTTTGCGCAAGTGGCAGAAAGACACTTTCTGGCACTAGTGCGGAAAAAACATGATATTGGGATTTGTACGTATGCGCAGTATTTTTTCCGCACACGATGCGATAAAGTGTCTTTCTGCGCACACTTTACATGAACGAAAAGCTGGATTTCACGTGCATGCGTTGCAAAAATAGTATATTTCGTTACTAGAGGCCAAACAAGCAGTGCGCAAGAGGCGAGTTGTCTCGTGTATCGAACCATATTTATCTTTACGAATGCAATGCAAAATCCAAATTGTACACCATTCACAGTCATGCGCAATGGCGTTAACCTCGGTGTTACCACAGCAACCGCTTGGTAACATAGTAACAGTTTGCGAAGCTAGATGGCACTAGTAGTAAAATCAGTATGGAAAATGCTTTCACCAGTGTGCAAAGTACTTTGCACACTGGTGATAGCGTTTTGCACACCGGTGAAAGTATTTTGCGCATCACTTTTGCGTATACGTGCGGGAATCATCGATTTTGCATGCCTGTGAATGCTGCGCAAACGAGGATTTTCCATCCACGAGTAAAGAAAAATAGTTTTTCGCGATTTTAATTTTAAGGATGTTCCGGCGAACCTCTTCAGTGCCGCTACGAATTCCGGTCACTTCCCGGACTTATTAAATCCTCCACAATCGAACTCGAAGAGCCGTTTCGGCCCCTCGGCCCATGCCCTTATTTGCGGCAAATAAATAATTGAAAGTATATTGAGACTTCAAGTCGGAGAGAAAAAACAAAAATAATAATAATAATAATAATAATTCGAAGCCTCGATACAGAGAAAGGCAGCGAATCCGTCGCGTGGCTCCGGCCCGATGCCGGTTGGCCAGTGGCTCGAGAGCCACAAATTGGACGAAAACTTTTTTAATCAGAGTCGCCTCGGGAGGTGCCATTTCTTGGTATGCTCGGGGAAAAAAAAACAGCCCCGTCCATTGAATCACGGCGAGCTCCGGCGAGCCGGCCAAGTATCGCGATATTTGCATGCAAGGAATGGACGATTAGTTCCGTAGCGGTTAACGGGTAGGAACTAACTTCGAGAACATAATGAACAAAAAAAAAAAAGAGAAATAAATCAAAAGGCCTCGGAAATGCCCGTTTGCATTCATTAGTTCCTGTTCGTGCGCTTCGTTGGTGGAATGTGAGTTCCTCTTTTTTTTTTGTTCTTACTGTTTCGCTCGGTCTATATTTCACTTGCGTTACGGACCCTCTTCCACGAACTGAATTTGGGTAAAACATAAATATTTCCGAGGCATTCCGAACGTAGATCGCGTAATGAATTTTCGCGATCCGCCAATTCCAATGCCGGGCGAACGGGTGGGTGGGCTAGAGTGACTCGTAGGCGTACCATTGGCCGGGTGAATCCGATCCGATGCGGGTTGGCGTGACGATATCCTTCCGTTCGACTTGCGTCACCGCGTCGCCGACAGTTTGACAACTGTACGTCTGCAAATCTAGTCGGCGAGAGTCGTTAACGTGACTGTGACACGCGACATTGGCACGATTTGAGTGAGGTTCGTCGAAACGGTATGGAAGCACCTGTTCGGAACGATTACCGACTGAGCGACGAGGAGAATACATTTTGATTATTGGTAAGGGTTTTTAGAGCCAATATTCAATTTTTAATGGTAAATTTATTCAGTGGTATTCAATTGTACATTTTTTGGATTACGTAAATGAGGGTTTGTCGTCTGTGCGCTGATAGATAAATATTGGCTACCGATATTGGCCGAACTTTTGCGATGCTAGGCTCGATCAATGACCGGGGGAAACTTGCTGGGAACATTGGCGCCAAGGTTTGCCTGAAAGTCAGCCTTATGCGGTTAGCCTACATGCAGATTCTCGTAAGCGATCTGCCGATATTAGCCGACAATGTAGGGCCGATCTTATCATCCAAGGCTCAGTCGATGACCGGACAAAAGTTGCATACCAATGTCGGCGCCATTTGCACAAAGATTCGCTCGTCGGGTCAATCACTCGAAATGGAGAAGCCCACGTAAGTGATCGGCCAACATTGTCTGACAATATAGGGCCAATCTTATCACCCAAGGCTAGGTCGATGACCGCAAGAAAGGCGCATACCAGTGTTAGGACCATTTGCACCGAGATTTTCCCGACCGTTAGATCGATCCGTTCACCCGAAATGGAGAAGTCCTCGTAAGCGATCTGTCAATATCGGCTAACAATATAGGACCGATCTTATCATCCAAGGCTAGGTCGATGACCGGACCAAACTCGCAAGCCAGTGTTAGGACCATTCGCACCAAGATTTTCCCGACCGTCAGATCGATCCAATCATCTTAAATGGAGAAGTCCTTATAAGCGATATGCCAATATCGGCTGACAATATAGGGCCGATCTTATTATCCAAGTTTCGGTCGTTAACTCGACCAAACTTATATGGCAATGTGGGCGCCATTCGCACCAAGATTTACCCGACCGTCAGGTCCATCCGATCACGCTAAATGGAGAAGTCCTTATAAGCGATCTGCCAATATCACCTGACAATATAGGGCCAATCGTATCATCCAAGCCTCGATCGACAACAGGACCAAACTGCATGGCGATGCTGGCCTCATTGGAAACCGAAGCTCGCCCGATCATCGGCTCTATCCAATCACCCTCCGTAGGAAACTTGACCAATGCCCCCAATATCCCTCTCATAGCCAATTATTCCCTACAACCGTCTCACCAATCAAAACTCAGGTATATGATACTTTAATGTTAGAGATTTAAAAAAAACCAATCCTCCTAAAGTTTCGCAACAACCCCTCACCCTCTGTCATTTTCCAACAGCGCTTGGGAAGAAAATTCACCATTCGAGACCCACCCCTCGTTTTCCTTTGGATCCCAGCGACAAGAAAAGTTGCTCCGCCAGCCGGGACAAAGTGGTTAATGCACCGAGTGCCGGATTATAAGAGAACAAAGCCCGGATTCCTTTGAGCCCTATTTAAATCATCCTACTTTGCACTATGCAAATACAAGCACACTTTATTGTACCCTCCGCCAATTGCAATCTTTGTTCTTGTGTATTTTAATCCTCAACGAGTTTCTCAGTCTGGGATTTCGACGGCGGCGCCGGGGAACGCCTGCCCGATTAATTCCCCGCTGGATGAACGGTGAGCCCGCTCGTATCCCCAAATTCGTGAGAGAAACTCGCGAGACCCTCGGAGAATCGGGGAATGAGGAATCGCTTCGTAGTCTACGAGCGGTGTGCGTTTGTCAGCGGCGTACCCGGATCGCCTTCGTTCCTACGGCGTGCCTGGACAGCGTGGGGCTGGCAGGGCCTCCAGGCTGAAAGGGTTGAAGCACAGATCGCGGGGGACAAGCCGGGGAGGGCGAGGCCCCTAGCGAATTCCTTGGGTGCGCAAGATGGGCAGGATGAGCGGGGTGGTTTTAGCATTGCATCAAGGCTTCCGGACATGCACGGCACGCTTCGGGACGTCGGGTGGTCCTCTCCCTCTCGTGAATATGTGTTGGCACCACGTGAACCGCGATCCGAAAACGTCCTCCTAGCTTCTTCGGGAATGGGAGTCATGTTTCCTTTGCCCATTCAATCTCTGGTGATATTGACGTGGCGAGGACAAAAAGGGAAATTCGGGCACTTTGTGAAGTTGCCTTCTTTTGGGCGTCGGGTCCTTTCCCTCGCGTGAACATGTGTTGGCACCACGTGAACCACGATTTGACAACGTCCTCCTTCTCCTTCGGGGAATGGGAGTCATGTTTCATGTTTCCTTTGCCCATTCAATCTCTGGCGTCATTGACGTGGCGAGGAAAAAAAAAAAGGGAAATTCGGACACTTTTTGAAGTTGCCTTCTTTTGGGCGTCGGGTCCTCTTTTTTTTTTTTAATTCTTTTCTGCTTTTTAAAAATGAACTGTCACGTATTTTGACTTATTTTTTTCAAGCTGAACATGAATCCGCTGGCTTTTTTGGGACCAAAGTAAAGTGAGGCATGAAAATCTTGATTTTATGCACGAAAAATCGAGGAAAAGTAGTCACAGTCCCGATGTGATCAGACCGTGCAGCTGGTCTCCCCTCACTATACTTGACTCCAGCTAGCGGTAGGATAAAGAGAAATTTCGTCACATAAGCTTAGTCCCAAATCGCGGACTAGATACGCGTTTTATGAACTTCCAAAAGATCATTTAAAATTTCTTTAAAAAAATGTTTTTCAAATCGCGCAACCCACCGAAACCTACAAAAAATAGTAGGGGAGTATGTACAGCAGGGAATAAACGCAAAATTGCGTTTTGCTACATTATCCCGTTTTGCCCCACTGTTTCATTTTGCCCCGCTCTCCCCTATAATAGGGGATAGTTATCACGGCATGGGCGGGAAGTCGGTAGGGCGACTCAGAATTATCACTACTTGGGTGACCGGGTAGTAACAACGTAAAAGTAGTCATAGTCCCGCTGTGATCAGACCATGCAGCTGGTCTCTTCTCACTATGCTCGATGACCCCACCTGCCGGTAGGATAAAGCGAAATTGTGTCATATAATCTAAACCCCGAAATCACGGACCATATAAGTGTTCTATGGATTCACAGAACATAATTTAACATTCTTCTATTAGAATAGTAGGTGAGAATAGTAGGTGAGAATAGTAGGTGAGAATAGTAGGTGAGAATAGTAGGTGAGAATAGTAGGTGAGAATAGTGGGTGAGAATAGTGGGTGAGAATAGTGGGTGAGAATAGTGGGTGAGAATAGTGGGTGAGAATAGTGGGTGAGAATAGTGGGTGAGAATAGTGGGTGAGAATAGTGGGTGAGAATAGTTCGTGAGAATAGTGGGTGAGAATAGTGGGTGAGAATAGTGGGTGAGAATAGTGGGTGAGAATAGTGGGTGAGAATAGTGGGTGAGAATAGTGGGTGAGAATAGTGGGTGAGAATAGTGGGTGCGAATAGTGGGTGAGAATAGTGGGTGCGAATAGTGGGTTGAGAATAGTGGGTTGAGAATGGTGGGTTGAGAATAGTGGGTTGAGAATGGTGGGTTGAGAATGGTGGGTTGAGAATGGTGGGTTGAGAATAGTGGGTGAGAATAGTGGGTGAGAATAGTGGGTGCGAATAGTGGGTGGGAATAGTGGGTGGGAATAGTGGGTGAGAATAGTTGGCGAGAATAGTGGGTGAGAATAGTGGGTGAGAATAGTGGGTGAGAATAGTGGGTGAGAATAGTGGGTTGAGAATGGTGGGTTGAGAATGGTGGGTTGAGAATGGTGGGTTGAGAATGGTGGGTTGAGAATGGTGGGTTGAGAATGGTGGGTTGAGAATGGTGGGTTGAGAATGGTGGGTTGAGAATGGTGGGTTGAGAATGGTGGGTTGAGAATGGTGGGTTGAGAATGGTGGGGTGAGAATGGTGGGGTGAGAATAGTGGGTGAGAATAGTGGGTGAGAATAGTGGGTGAGAATAGTGGAAGAGAATAGTGGGTGAGAATAGTGGAAGAGAATAGTGGGTGAGAATAGTGGGTGAGAACAGTGGGTAAGAACAGTGGGTGAGAACAGTGGGTGAGAACAGTGGGTGAGAACAGTGGGTGAGAACAGTGGGTGAGAACAGTGGGTGAGAACAGTGGGTGAGAACAGTGGGTGAGAACAGTGGGTGAGAACAGTGGGTGAGAACAGTGGGTGAGAACAGTAGGTGAGAACAGTAGGTGAGAACAGTAGATGAGAACAGTAGGTGAGAACAGTAGGTGAGAACAGTAGGTGAGAACAATAGGTGAGAACAGTAGGTGAGAATAGTAGGTGAGAGCGAGGCAAAATAAGACAGTGGGGCAAAACGGAATAATGGGGCAAAATGCAATTTTCCAATAATCGTTGGATGGTAACTGGGGTCAAATTGGCTTCAAACTCCTGATGTATCGTTGGGACAAAATCGGGCATCCAAACATTATTGGACTATTGAGTTTTGCCCCACTGTCCCATTATGGCCCCGGCCTCCCCTGGAAGACGGGAAGTGGGAAGACTTTTATGGGTCTCCACAACGTTATTTAACATTTCTTAAAACAAAAAAAATATTTGTTTTAAACGCACCACCCACCGAGCCCACAAAATAGTAGGTACAAGTATAGTAGAGAAGAGAGGGGAAAATGGGACGGTGGGGCAAAACGGGCTTGACAATTCGGATGCATCGTTGGACAAAACACACAGTAAAATAGGTACCAATGTCTCTTGTCCACAAACAACCGCAGTTCTTTTGCTGTTAATTTTACAAAAAGAAATTTGTCCAATTTGCAAAAACTGTCTGTCAATGTTACGAATATATATTTTTTTTTTTTGTAAAATTACCATCAAAATAATTATCGGCCTCTGTGGGCGAAAAAAGCTTTCTTAAATCTACAAATCTTTTTTACCGTGCGGGGCATCCAAAAATTATGGTAAAATTGAGTTTTGGTCGAGCGGCTGAACAACCAGCGAGTAAAAGTAGTCACAGTCCCGCTGCGATCAGACCGCGCAGCTTGTCTCTTCTCACCCTGCTCGATGACCCCACCTGCCGGTAGGATAAAGCGAAATTGTGTCACATAAGCTTAGCTCCGAAATCACGGATCGCCCGAGACTTTAGCCGCACCGAGAATTACCCTCCTACCTCACCCCCCCCCTTACCATCTCGATAATGTAATATCTACTTTCTCCGCGGAGCCTGCCCGGCACGTCCATCTTGTCACGCGAATTGCCGCGCGTTGTCTCGTTCCAACGAAAGGATGAGTTCGTTATCGTTTATCTGTCCTCTCTCGCCCACTTTGCCCACTTTTCTCCAGCCTTCGTTCTCCCGCAAAACTCCCCCCTCCACCTCCCCCCCCCCGGTCACCTTTTCCACCCCTCGCCGATGTGTATCCCAAGAATATTGCTTGACCCAATTCTCATGCTACAGTTACCGAGTATCGCTCCGGTAAATCTTTTCGGCTTTCACCGGTCCGCAACGAAAGAGAATATCCGTGCTTCGACGATAGATTTATGCGAAACTTTTGGGCTACTCAATTTATACCGGCCAATAAACGTCGCCTTCGGCCGGTTTCACGCGATACCTCTCCATCGACACGCACCGATAAATCGGAGCGCGATGAGGATTAAAAAAAAAAAAAAAAAAAAAAAATGGCAGCGCGAGGCGGAAGCCGTCATTTGAGAAACTGCAATTTGAGTCACGTTTGCACAGCGTTGATTACGAATTCTCGTCGTTTTTTATTTCACGAACGAGATGCGTTTTTTTTTTTTTTTTTTTTTTTAGAAAATAGTCTGTACGGCCAACAGTGACGAATTTTGTCATACCTTTGCCCAGGCGTGCCTACGAGGGAGGTGTGTGTGTGTGTGTGTGTGACTTCACAGCAGCGGCGCTGGTGCAGCCCGGGTATATCGGCGGCTTGGTCGCGGGTACAAAGCGACCGGTGAGAGGGATGTGTATGTAGTCGTGGGGGAGGCATCGCGGGGCAAAAGCTCCGTCAACGACATGCCTCAAAGCTGGGCCGTTCGCCGGCATCGGTGTCAGTCGAACAAACGCCGTTGAGCACGACATACCCGGTCGACATTATATACGATGTTTGCACGGTGTACCGCACATGTGTGACGCACGTGGGTTTTTTTTTTTTTTTTTTCGAATCGCCAATCTGACCATTGGTCTCATCATGATAATGTAGGGAAGTTCAGGGTGAGATACCCTGCGGGATGATATGGTCGATACTATGTATGATGTTTGTCCATTGTGTATCGTGCATCGGGGACACCTATTACGTTTAAATCTGCAATCCGGTAATCAGTTTCATATCGCGATGATGTAAGGTAATTCAGGGTGATATGAGCTGTCGGGTGATATGGTCGATATTATGTATGATGTTTGTCCAGTGTATATCATGCATCGAACATATCTATTAAGTTTTTTTGAATCGGTAATCCGGTAATCAGTTTCATATAGCGATAATGTAGGGTAATGCCCGGTGATATATATATATATATATATATATATATATATATATATATATATATATATATATATATATATATATATATATATATATGGTCGACATTATGTATGATGTTTGTCCAGTGTATCATGCATCGGGGACGACTATCAAGTTTTTTTTGAATCGGCAATCCGGTAATCAGTTTCATGTGACGATATAATGTAGGGTAATTCAGAGTGATATGACCTGTTGGGTGATATGGTCGTTACTATGCACAATGTTTGTCCAGTGTATCGTGCATCGGGCATATCAATTGAGTTTTTTTTTTCGATTCGGCAATCTGGTAATCAGTTTCATGTGACGATATAATGTAGAGTAATGCAGGGTGATACGACCTGTTTGGGTGATATTGTCAGCACTATGTGGTATAACAATATTCTGTATATCGTCAATGTATAATGTATAATGTGCAATGTATAATGTTGTCAGAGCCGACACGTGACAATAAATGAGATACAGCGATGATAAATAATTCTTTCAGATTTAATGAACAATAAAGAGAATTTGATAATCAACATTCGGCAGCGACGAACGACGATGTATGTCAACCAAACCGATGCGACTCTGCAGAGCACGATTATCATACGAACGGTAATGATCCCTCACGATAAATACATTAAACGAAACATAAATAAAATCAACGATGATGTCACAAAGGGCTGGAACATACGATGAAGTTAGCTCGCTCAATTGGAGCGAGAAATATTATCATTGTCAAAGTCGAATGCGCGAAATGTCGGCGTGTGTAATTTATATGATTAATCATTGACGATTGTTACCGAGATCGGACGGTAAAGAATGGAACGATGATGGACGAACGCTTCAGATATCGACGCGAAATTACTAACAATGATCATTGACGAACGAGCACTCTGGGCTCGAATACAATAAAATTATCGCTGAGCGCCCAATTCTGTCTCGAAATTAATAGAATCATTAGCGAACGCTCAATCCGGTCTCGAAATTAATAACATTATTAGCAAACACTCGATGTACGCACGAAAATAATTTACTCTAAGTATCACCGCGATATTGGTTTCTCTTGAATTAATAAAGCCGCCAACTTCGGCGACGACCTCAAATCCATCGCGTCGACACTCACTCAGTTCGGATAAGTGAAAGGCTTTTGAGGGCTTTCGTCACAGTAAAATTTCGAAAAAAAAGTTAAAACTTTTTTTTTTTGTTTTTTTCTAAATAGTTTATGGTGTCAAGAATATTCAACGAACTACGAAAGTTAGAAATCGTTATGTGGAAAGTGGCGTAGTGCTCGAGCAGCTTGAGGGATTTCTTGATGGATTTCTATAAAAATTTGTATCAATTCATATTAAAAAAAAAGTAATAAAAAAATAATTTTAAAAAAAATGGGTAAAAATCCTTTTATTCAAATATTCGGCATTTTGCAAATTGTTTATTTCCCCCCCCCCCCCTCCTCGTCGAGGATGATTGTATATCGTTAAGAAACAATTGAAAAAAAAATTTGTTTCACACAAAATTACGTGTCGAAATCGGGACAAACGCAAACTTAAAAAAAATAATAATAATAATTTAACGCCAACCGATAAAAAACATAAATAATAACAATAAAATTGAATGAAAAAATTCTTAAATGTTCTTTGATGTATCCTCCTTCCACCCAAAAAAAAAAAATTAAATCGCTAAAGCATATATTTTTGCCGAGAAAAAAAAAATCATCAAATATGCCCACGTTTTTACCCATCTAGTGTGTCTCAAGCCCTTAAAGTCGACTCGAAATTTTGCGTATTCTGGGAATGGCAAATTCCGTTTCCTCACGAAAGTTTTCGTACAACGTTATTTTGTCCTTGTGGCATGGAAATTGGCATCGTTGTCATTCGCTGAGGGCTGTGACCGATGTGAAAACAATTCTCGTCCACTAGCGTAGAAATTTCATCGGGTATGCCATAAAACTGATCGGCTCCCGACGGGGAAACGGTAAGGCTTGCCATTTCGTGGAAAGCTTTAAATGAATCGCGAGCACAGCAGTTTTGGCCTATTTGCAACTTTCAATAATTTATTGCTCCGAAATCTCTAGGTTATAGAGTAAAATTGCACAGAACATTTTCGAATCGAAGTCAACCAAAGTATAAGAAAAAAAATATCCGAAGTGAAAAAAAAAAATCGATAACGAATTTTGTTAATAAACAATTGCGATTAACAATTAAACGACCGGGATTTCAGCAAAACATCTTATATATATATATTCGTGATCGGCAGGTAAAAATCTATCGAATCCAACAAAATTATTTCGGCGATCTCGTATTGCATACGGAATCACTTCTGGCCGTCTGGACTAATCGCAACGAACAAACTTTTGACATCACAAATAAAACGGTAATCTGACACGACGACAGATAAAAATTGTGATATTATATTAAGTTGTTAGTATAAGAGAACATTATAACGACAAAGTTTACCGAAAATTATAGGAAAAAAATTAATAATTTCTGAAGAGGACCACGAACAGGATCGAAACGTTATACGAAAGCCCCTTCATTGACATCCTGAAGAAGAGGAACCACAACAGACCGTTCCGAAGCCGAAACAAATAGACGAGTATTGTCAGCGACGTTGCTCCAGTGGCATCATTGACAGCTGTCACTTTTCTCAAATAGTTTATTTTACAGCGAAAAGATTTAAAACAAATTATATTATATTATATTATTATTGTTATAAACACATTCAATTGGAATTATTACAAAAATGTATAGTATATAGTAGTAAAAGTCCTTATTATTCCAAGTCCCCTTAAGTTTAATGGACTTAAGCCCTTATTATTCCAAGTCCCCTTAAGCTTAATGGACTTAAGCCCTTATTATTCCAAGTCCCCTTAAGCTTAATGGACTTAAGCCCTTATTATTTCACGTCCCCGTAAGCTTAATGGACTTAAGCCCTTATTATTCCAAGTCCCCTTAAGCTTAATGGACTTAAGCCCTTATTAGTCCAAGTCCCCTTAAGCTTAATGGACTTAAATCCTTATTATTCCAAGTCCCCTTAAGCTTAATGGACTTAAGCCCTTATTATTCCAAGCCCCCCCCCTCGTTTCTTGTACACGGCGGCGGCGAAATCTTTTTATATTATAGAGAGATATATACATCTATAAACATGATTGTCTAATAAAATGAAAGACCGCGCTTACCTTAAAAATACATTCACACAAGCACACACGCGGACTTGATATGCTGAGCTCGGCATTGGAATCGGATCGAGAAGGCTCGATGCAGATTATTATGAGACAATATGAGCGCACGATAATTATGATACAGAAATACTAAATTATTTCGAGTGCACATTGTTCGTTTGTCGCGTATGCACTCGGATATCGTTTACCGCTTACTCGGAGGAGGAATTTGCCGGAAGGTGTAACGACGAGATGGTGGGTTGTCGAGGTCTCGGGTGACAGCTCGATTTCGGGCACTGGAGTAATTAGGACTCACGGGTCGTATGACGATAATGTAGAGTAATCCAGAGTGATATGACCGGTCAGGTGATATGGTCGACATTGTGTACATGCATCCAGTGTACCCATCCGTCGTGAGTGTCTATTAAGTTCTTTAATACGCCAATGCGATAATCCGTTTCATCGCAATAATGTAGTATAATGCAGGGTGACATAGCCCGCCGGGTGATATTGTCGACAATATGTACGGCGTTTGTCCAGTGTTTCCTGCCTCAGATATACCTATTAAGTCTTTTTGAATCGGCAAACTGGTAATCAGTTTCATGTGACGATAATGTAGGGTAATCCAGGGTGATATAACCTGTCACGTGATATGGTCGACATCGTGTACATGCATCCAGTGTGCCCATCCGGCGTACGTGCCTAATAAGTTCGTTAATACGCCAATCCGATAATACGTTTACCGCAATAATGTAGTATAATGCAGGATGACATAGTCTGCCGGGTGATATTGTCGACACTATGTACGATGTTTGTCCAGTGTATCGTGCATCGGACATATCTATCAAGTCTTTTTGAATCGGCAAACTGGTAATCAGTTTCATGTGACGATAATGTAGGGTAATCCAGGGTGATATCATCCGTCAGGTGATATGGTCGACATTATACACGATGTTCACCCAGCATACCGTATATCGCACATGTCTGGAATTTTCATTGCAAACGAGCAATCCGACGATGTCCGCTTAAAAAAATCGTGACCATATCACCCGGAATAATCCCATCGCTTCCGCAGCGCCGCTTTTATTCGCGAACTCCCTTCATAAAAAAAAATAAAAATAAAAATAAAAATAAAATAAAATAAAATAAAATAAAGTAAAATAAAATAAAATAAAATAAAATAAAATAAAATAAAATAAAATAAAATAAAATAAAATAAAATAAAATAAAATAAAATAAAATAAAATAAAATAAAATAAAATAAAAGCTCACACTCACAAATTTTTCGACATCGTAACAACTATCAAAACGCCGCTTACGAATTACTCCCACCCGTTCCGTAAATTCAACCGCGATATCACCCCTTAATAATTGACAAATCAACGCTACCGGAGGCAATTATGCAAATGTTAAAATTGAACTCTCTTTGCAACTCGCGATAAGTTCCACTGAGGTTCGGACTCCCGGAGGCGCCGTACGAAAGTTAAATATAATCCCCCAGAGCGTGGAGCGCGGGAGCAAGGAGACTAAGAGCCTTAATAGCGGTGATTACCGGCACCGATAAGCATCGGCGCAATTGCTCCCGCAGTCCTGCAGGATGGATCACCCTGTTCCGGCGCTGTACAAGCTCTCCACACGGATCCACCGGCTCCGCCCTCGAATCATCCACACACACACACACACACACACACACGCGCGCGCGCGCTCATATCACCCCGCTGAAAATTAATTTAATTTCAAGGAAAAAAAAGTCGTTCCGATCCGCTTCACGCTGCGAAAATAAAATGCTTATCGCCCCATTAAACACGCATAATAGACTGATACATCAAGCAAAAAACACAGGAGTGCGAGTCAGCTACACACGCGTGCAAAGGCGGCTCCGAGCGCCCCGATGTCATTTCGCATGGAAATTTGCATATTAAACGAGACGTGGTGTACATACGATTAAAGATAAAAAGGTCCATGGGCGCCGGGTGAGGAGGAGGGCGGAGTCGAGAACGTGGTAGGTATAAAAATGAGGTTAGCGGAGTGGCAAAGCTCCTGGACTGAGAGGCACTGCCGGCACTGTAGTATATAAGGCGAATTAAGCGCACCGGCCAGTATTTATACACGTGCCTCGCACCTCGGTGCAGCTAACCTCGCCAGTCTCGGCCACTTAGCCACATCTCTCCATTAAAAAAAAAATAATAATAAATGAATAAAAATAAAAAAATAAATAAAAAATATGCGTTAGTTTTTTGGCTTTCTCATAGAGGGAGTTTTGTTTTTTGTGAAAATTTTTTTTTTCGAGATGTTTCGTGTCAGAGTACTTAAAATAATCGAAAACGGCGAGAAATGTGATTTTGCTTCCTCATAGAGGAAGCTTTCCCGGGAAAAAAAATGATCATATGTGATCATATATGACAATATCTGTATCAGACATGAATCTTATCTGATCGTGTATGTCCATATCTGTAACAGATGTGATTCTGATCGGACATTATATGATCGTATACGATCAGATATGAACATATATATCCATGAGCGATAAGGTCGTCTTTCGTATATGGTAAGATATGAATTCATATCTGATCATATCTGAACATATCTACTCATGCAAGATTGTACGTGAACCATATCTGATAATATACAATCGCATTGTACTTATTTGCAATTATATCTGATCATATATGAACATATCTGATCAGATAGTAATCATCCCTGTTCATATCCAATCATATAATAATCATACCTGATAATACCTG